>PNEQ01120487.1:0-22339 GCA_003012365.1 Medauroidea extradentata | reverse complement strand
GAAACAGAAGCAACCCAAGAAAACCCACCAGCCAATGGTGATATCCGTCAAGTTTCTCACATGCAATAAAAGCTAGGACCAGCCCCGTCAGAAACTGAAACTGGACCGCTTTGGTGGAAGGCGAGTGGTCCGACCACTACATCACCGCAGCCCTCGGCAAATAACTGAAAATATTGTTAGTTGCACGTTTGCTGGATTTACTAAATAAACAACATTCTTAACTTCAAGTTATAACCTGTCATACCATGCAGCACTGTCTGCGTTAGTTCAGATGCTCAGTTGAATGGAACTGTTACTTCTGCAAAATAGTATTCATTTAAACACTGTAGTATCATACATTTAATTTTGTAAGTAGCGTGGACCACACTGCATTCAAATTGTAATACACTACCATGCACTTTGTTATCAGACAGATCGACATTTCGTATGTGGTACCTAACAAGTAGATTGGTACCTCATATTCAGTTGTTTGTCCCTCTTAACTAGACTGGGTGTGTGACTGGTTAGAGCTATGGTATTTACTAACCTTAAATATGAGTTGTGTTTGTCGTGTTTCACGTACGTATTTTCCAGCCTTTATGACCGTAAATAACATATCATGTTATTACACTCGGCGTCCTCTCGCGACGTGACTGACAGCTTTAGACATTATTCCGGAACGTGTAGAATTCTTTATTCCATTTCATTTTTTTTAAATATTTTTGTTTTAATCATTGTAATTTTATAAATTTACGTGTGGAGTACTATACGAAAGTGAATGTTATTGTAAAAAAATTATGACTTTTTCTGCCATATTTGTATAGTTACATTACAACATACATATTTAAGCTTACCTACATACTGTAGGTCGTGGTTTCTGTTCGTTAGCCACGTTGTTTGGCCAGTCTAATCCCAGTGTGACATGATATGTGATGAGCAGAACTAGCAGGTTTACTGGCTAGTATGAAAGATAAGGCAGCATTTTCAGTAGTCCATGGTTTTCTCAGTACACGTGGCTTTCTTGAAGACCCCTGATTGAAATTAACCAAAAGGTCAACACAAACAGCCTGCAGTGTGGATAGTGATACAACCCTCATTGTATACCCAACTCAAATAGCCATCCCAGACACTAAAGCATGGTCGTGCTTCTACCTACATTTCTCCCATCTTCCTTCCTCTTAGATACAACCTTTTTCTGTGTAGTGTCTAGGTGCTTCTCTGAATTTCCGGCAACGGCAAGCAAGTTCGCCAAACACACAGTCTCCCTCCATCACAGATTTTGCTATAAATATATAAAGTTATTTAAATGCTGAAAGTATTCTGGACAACGTGATAACTGCAGAGCACTATTTTCGACCACCTGCTGACATGAATAAATTTAAATTGTTGCGTATCATAATTTTCAGTGAAATACAACTGCGTATGTCAATCTTAATCAGCATATTTTGGGTAAAATAGATGTTTCATTTTAAATCCATAAAATTTGTTTCAATATTTAGATTCCTCGAGACCAAAACAGTACTAAAGTAGGTTATTTTTTACTGCTCATGAACACCACTTGTTAAGTTTAACTCTTTCGCTGTGAGATAGAAAATTTTAATTATGCCATGATAGCGCACTTGTGACAGCAGGGATAACTTTGTGTTACTAAAAACTGTTAATTTTTTTTTATTTGAGTAAAAAATGAGTAACTCAATTTCAGTGTTATAAAATGCATATTAAAATCATCTTTTTAAAGTTTAAGATTTTTTGCTCAACTATTCCAAAGTAAATATTTTAAGTGGCACAACGTTACCCCCATCTGTCAGTCTAACCCCACTTGATGGTAATTAGTGTTTACAAAGTCATTTAATTCTCTGTCCAACAAAAATCACATTTCACCATTTAGAAATATTTTGTTCATTCTACTGTGGTCAAAAGTCACAGTTAAAGAGTTAAGCAGAGGGCTTCATAATTTTTAACCCCTTTCTTCTTTGCATGTGTGTATTTTCAATTGCATAACACAGGTAAATCCAGAATACGACATTTAATTTCAATTTAAATTAACATAAAAAAAACCTGCATTATTTTCAACTACTTTTAAACATCACTAATACAGCATAAACATGTGTCATAAGTTTAGAGACATACATTAATTTTATATTATACCTCATAGGATATCTCTACAATGAAACAATAACACAGGCTTACGACCACAAAAGAGCACTTAATATTTTGTGATGAAAGGAACCTTTAGCTGGTATTGGAAATTTAGTAACAAAAAAAATATTAATAACAAAATGCAAAATGTTGCAATAAATTACATTTACGTAATTTTAATTGGTTATGTGTGACATCTGTTTACTGAAATAAAAAAAAAAAAAAAAAACTGAATGTACAGCAATAAGTTCAACATCGCCCACATCACTTGAGGCACTATTCACGCAATGTTTGTTGGTGGAACGAAAAACAAAAGTTAGAATGTATTATGTGCTTGCAGTCACACGTGCTCCCAATAGCTGACAACAGTCCAGATAATTGTTAGTTGCTTTGTAAACCTTAATAAAAACACACAAAGAGAATGCTGCTAGTAATATTTCTATTATTATTTTGACACAAATATTCAACTGAAATTAAATTTTGGTGGAGACAGCATAGGTAGACAAAGCAATATGCTGTCACGTTATGTATGATGTAACTCTTACTGTGTGAAGGGGTAATGGTGTGCTTTTCTTTACATATTTTGACCAGAAGTTTTAAATATTCTCTAATTTTTTTTTTGTCACCAGCAGATGTAGACTATATTACCTCAATATTTTGTCACTGTTGGCAAGGCAGTGTGTACTTTTTGGGGTCAATAGTGGGGTGCGTGGTGGACAAGACAGACTGTATGAAGGGGGATGTTGTGTGGTCCACGTCAGATTATATTGTATGAAAAGGATAATGCTAATAGCATTTTCTATGTTATCATGTTTTTTATAGTCATCATTATACTGATAACAATGACAAATCCAATGGTTACCTTCAACAACAATTTATTCTTAGTTATAATCGCATAAGTTTTGGCAGATTACCTACCCATAGGTTTTTGCAGATTTCTTACCCATCACATACGCAAAATATGAATCTTTAGGCCCATAATGTCTTGGTGTACAAATAGTTGCAAGAAAGAAGATTGTGTAAGTATTTTATACATGTACTTAATCTCATTCAGTCAAAATAATTTGACTACTTAACGTGTGCCAAGTACCACTAGTAGTACATATCTGATGAAAATGATGAACACAATTTTCTTTGATCTGTCAGTGAGAACGTGATCGAGAGGAGGGCAGTGGCTCGCCATTGTGATGGCACCAGAAACAGCGGGGCTTGAAGAAGTTGCTGCCTCAGTGCTCTCCTCCTCAAGTCGCAGCTCTTTCCCTCCGTCATCACCGCTCCGTGCAGCACGGACTTTGACCGATGGCGTGAGGAAACAAGAATACGTCATTTAAAGCAGTGGTAAAACAGGATAGTTGCCTGATAATAATTACATATTAATAAAGTGCTGCAGACAAAGTGATTGAAACAAACTTTGTATATAAAATTTAGACAAAAATTCACAGGTAAAACAGAAAGAAGAGACATGATTATTTATGAAACTATATAAATAAATAAAAATATATATATATATACAGTAATATAAAATGGACAGTAAAAATACAAGCCTTCCAAAATTTCTGAGTGAATATCATTATATATAGATACATATATATGAATACTTACTCAATGAAACAAATCTTTAATATTTCAAATACTGACTAGGTATTAAACAGCTGTGAACGAGTGTTTGGGATAAAGAGTGAAATGTACACGGATGTATGAAATACCTGCCCCCAATTTTTCCTCATATTTGTTCTGTCTGGTTTATGCTCCCTGGGGTGAATGTTAAAACAGAATAGAGCATGTAAGATAACTCCATTACGTGCAAAATAAGTTTTCGACTGGAACGTTTTATTTGGTTAGAATGATTAATTTGGGCGCCATATTATTATTATTATTATTACTCTGCTGTTTTCTCTCCCTCTATCTTGTTCCTTCTGATGTAGATGTGTGTGAGAAGAGAAAGAATGTTTGCTTCCCGCCAAGCTCTTGCAACCTCCTGTAACCTCTACATATATTCCGTAGTTCTTAGGACAAGCATGATACAAAACATGACAAAAATACTAACGTTTTTATTATGAATGTATAAATATATAAATATATTTAAAATCCAATTATCCAATGTTATTAGTGTAACCATTTAATAAAAAAAAACTAATTTTTTAAGAAAGGAGGGAAAAATATACATTTTTATACTTTAACTTGTTAAGTTGTCTTGTTTTAAAGAAACAGGAAAAAGTAGCAGAGTATTTATTTCAAATATTTTTGAACTTTTGCGCAATTACTTCGGAAGAGTCCTCTCCCTAGTATACTAGAATCAAAATGGTTGCAGAAAGTGGACAGACGGTATCTTATAAAATTATACTTCCTCTTATTTTTCCCAGGATTACCAGCAATACAATGCTGGATCACATTGTCAGCTGTGTGCATCGGTTTTTAAAACAAATCTTCTAATAAGAGCTGGGAGGAGTGTTACCAACATTAGAGAAGTGACAGATCTGTATATTAGCCAATGAAAAAATATTACTTTAATATGCGATTAGAGCTATGATAAAACAATTTCTTTCTTTAGATATATTATTTTAATAATATGAAAGTTCATTCATCTTTAAACATTTCCTACAGTGTTATGTTCAGAAGTTTTATTGTGATTTTTAATCTCCATGCATTCTTCTCAGACTGATAATATCCTTGGCAAAGTAAAGCAAAGAAAAACAATTTGCACTACAAATTACAAACCAGGTATCCAAAATGAAAATTAGCTCTGAAATAAATTAAGTCAGTGAACGTACTTTTAATTTGACAGTGGAATTTTAATTCCTGCTTAAGTAATACACTTTCTCTACATTCAAATGTAGATTCCAATATTGATAATGTTGTTGAGTAGTGACCATAAACAAGAACACAATTAACATGGTCTAATACGTTTATTTTGGAGGTTCAGAAGCAGAGTTATAAGGGCTACATTGATGCACACCCCTAATGTCGTATCACTTTTATGTGCAAGGTGCTAAAATGGCATGCAGTGTTTTTGATGTATTGCTAGACCTGTGGTACTTCAGTGGCGATGCTGTTATGTTACTGATAGAATATCTGTACCACAGTGTATGGTAGAACTAAAACCCACAATTAGTTTCATCACTCTAAGCAGAAGACTTTGAGATATAGCTGTTCAAAAAGGCTTATTTTATTCATGTCAGAAAGCTCAGAAATAGCATTTCTAATACACACAATGTTTTGAAATTTTTGAAATGTCTTTGGGAACGTGTCGTTTCGAACCCAGTCAGGCTTCCTGTTGAGGACTCTACGTATCATGATCTAAATACACAGGAACTGAGCAATTTTTGAAATCAAGCCAAATGTAATTCTGTGGTTGTCCTTAACGCAATGTTTGAATGGAACCAACTCTGCACTAAATGATGTTGGTTGACTATAAAACATTTTTTTTTAAATGAACTGATTCATTTGGGCTGGATTGGCTTTACATTTGCATTAAACAATGTAAACGTTCTTGGTGAAAATACGAAGTGATACTTTCAAATTGATTTTGTGAATGTGTCCATACATACAGTATATACATATTGAACTTTTGATTTCAATTTTACATCCTATTTACAATTATCTCAGCAAACAATTGTCTCTTTGGCACAAATGACTAAAATTGTACAACTTAGATCTTCTTAAAATAATAAACCATTCATTTACGAGTAACATCTAATTTGCTCACATATAAATATGTTTGTCTCAATTTTAGTCACATCAAATACTTATATAGTGGTGGTCAATCAGGATTGCAAATGGATGTGTAAAACAATTTCCACTGTTTCCTGGCAGAACAGTGTGTATGCTAAAATATACAGTGTTCTAGTTTGGAGTTAAGCGTAATATAGCAAGGTTTAGCAGCTGGTGTGTCCTTTACTGCAGTTTTTTTTTTTCCAATCTAGACTGCAAACTTCACGTTATGTATGGGTGTGCAGACTCTTTATTTTAAATGAAATAAATAAGCATACACCTTTCACTGTTGAAAAACTTCTTCCATTTGTGGTTGAGATCAATCACACTTTAGCAGCAAATGCAAAGTGTCATTTGATACAGGCAGGCTGGTCACATTAAATATAACATATTTAATGTGATTTTGTAACTGTTAACAGCATTTACTGTATTTAATCTCAAGGCAATGTCTATGTACCAGTATAACCCATATTAAATGTTTAGTTAACCCTTTTAGTGCCAGCTTTCTTCGAGGTACATATGTGAAAAATGCCATCATATTTTTCAGAAATTTACAATTATTTATTAAAACTGAAATAACGCTATACAAATCAAAGTATTCATGTTGGAAAAAATTTTCTATTGGCAACTAAAGGTTCCCTTAATCCATTGCAATTGTAAACATATTTTTTTCCTATAAAAATTTATTTAAAAACATAAAAACATGTAAATTGTACTTTAAAAAATACAGAGCTGATATATCGGCCTCTGGCATTTATCGTGCAGGCAATGAAAGCCGATATTTCGCCTCTTGACACTGAAAGGGTTAAATCAGAGTTTGTTAAATAGGGAACCCCTGGTCTGTGCTTCCCCAAATTTTTTTTCATTAAATCAGTGTTTCGTTAAATCTGAGTTCCTTACAGCAGGATTCTACTGTAGTGTGTAGGTACGAACAAGTAGTGAAATTATACAAAAGGGCTGAAAGAACAAATGAAGCAGAGCCACAAAAATTGATCATGTTACTGTGAATAGTTTGTACACCAATCTACAGTTACTATAAGTTGATGATAATTTACTGCACAATGTTTACTAGTAACACCCCTTTAACTTTGATACCCAAACAGAAGTTTTTCTTTGTCAGATTTCTGACTATGCCTTTAGTAAAAATTCAACAGATACAATACCAGTTTTATAAAAAAAAAGTAGAATGGTTAGCAGAGTATGATCCTACTTCATCTAATTTTTACAGTCAAAACAAATCATTCTGTACACCTCACTCCCAGCTCTTACATATATTTGATGTGGCGAGTCAAAGCTCCAGTTTTCTTAATTACTAAACATATTACAAAATTTAAAAATATATTTAATGAATATATGTCTGTGCACATTGAGCTGTCATGTTCAACATAGTGTTCAGTGCAATGTTGTTCAATCTTACAATACAGATGTGTACTGGTAAACCATGTGGGATTATCAGTGATGTTCTGCAACATTGTAAACAACACATTGGTGAATGCATGGCCAAACAACTCCCACAGTGATGCCAACAGGCACTTTACTGTGGGTTCTAACTGTCCCCTTGTCCGTGAAGCCCACTCGGTTCATTTTATCAGCTGTGCGTCTGGCAGCTTATGAAAAAAAAAATGCTTCTACTGTCGTTGATCTGGGTACTATCTCCAAGTACAGTTCTTCCTATCAGCAGATCCAGAAAACATGGAACAGGTGAGGATAAGCAACTAAAAATGTTGATTGTGGATAGTCTATATGTTTTAAACATCCGAGTTTCTGATATTTTGTTATCTGTGAGAATGGCATTTCGTTGATGTTGCAAATGTGTGGCAGAACAAAATTATTATAGATTCAGCATCATTAGCTTCTAACAAGTAGAATTCCAGTTGCAGATGCACAAAATTTAGTTGCAAACCAGCCAGCTTATTTTCTAACAGCGATGGTTGTAATGTTCCTCAGTATCCCAACTGAACTTGAGACATCATTGGAAAAACATATTATTGAATATCCTAAAAGTACATATCTATGTTGAATGTTTGTGTCTCGTAATGACATATTATATTTTAGTATTTGTTATTTTTTCCCATGCCTTGTATATATGTGTGTATTGAAAAGTTTGTACATATTTAATTCCCAGGAATATATACATATATTTTGAAGAGTTTGTAGTTTCAGTTTGTGTAATAGCATCTAAACAAATCAGCTGTTTTTTACCTTAGAGAGAACACACGTTGTTACCACAAAGATTTAGCACGTTGGTGAATTTTTCCAATTAAATTACAGTGCAAAAATTTAAAAACTAAAATAATCACAAGATTATTTTCTCTTCTGCCCGAATTCCCCCTCCCCCTCAAAAAAAAATTCAGCTTGAACATGTATATGATTCATGGGCTACATTTGATTGTAATTCTTAAACAAAAAATACTCAATTTACCTTTATGCATTAGACAGGGAAATAAGTCATTAAAAAACACAGAAATTGTGTTTGTCCCAGCTAACCTTTTTCTTAAACTGAGACACAAGGCTAATATGTTAAAGCCATGGTCCCTATTTATAATATTTTAGTAACATTTATTTTTTAAATCAGGAAAGGTGGTAGATATTGCAAAACCATTGCATAGAAATGCTGGAAATTGTGTATACTATGTAGCTTAATTTTTGAAAGAATGAGTTTTTATAATTACAGCTAATTATTGACTTTAAGAAAATTTAATTAAGTCGACAATTAGCCAAAATTATAATAACTTATGTTTCGGGGTACATAGTACTAACAATTTCCAATGTTTCTATGTAACGGTTTTGCGATATCTGCTCCCTTAAATGATTTTAAAAATTAAACTCGCAACCCATGGCTTTAATTTAAGGTTCAAATTTCTCACTGAGATTAGAAACTTCCACTGTCAGGGTTGATCACTGCCAAACACTGAAGAGCAGATCAGAAAAAATCCAAACAAGCCAATTCACGACACTAGTGTTAACACTGTGCATTTACTTTAATTCATAAAAACCATACATCCATTTTAGATTAACCAGTTCTAATGTCAGTTTTAACTACACATTTTACCTTTCATTCTAAATTCTCACTGTGAAAATTAAGTGGAGGAATTAGTATATGATATTGAGACATTGAAGAGAAATAAAATGTACTGAGTATTTTTTTGTGTGGCTTAGTTTTCTAGGTTCTCACAACTCCTGTTGTGTTTATAATGCAAATGGCTATATACACTTAACATTGGTAATATTGCAAAGAGAAGCTTTGTAAATTTGTAAACTGATTAACTATACGAGAAGAATCAATAAATAACATAAAGCTATGCTGGTAAAGTAATTGAAATCTACTCACAGCTGTGTTACACATTTAATATTTATCTATTTATACAATTTGTAATGCCGACTGAACAGTACGACATTCCTTGCGAGACAATCGTAATGGTTAATAAAATGATTGTAGAAAATACTTCAAATTAAATGAAACTGCAACATTAATATTTATTTCATAACAAATATAAATTAATTAACAAGCAATTATCAGAATGTAGTAAAATCACAGTACACTTAAACAAGCAGAGAATCTGCAATCAAAACATTAGAATGATTTGTTGAAGTTGAAATATTTAGCTACGCTGTTATAAAACATATGGTACAGTAGTTATATAAAGACACTTGTGCGCTGTGAAAATAATGTGTCTTGGTATCAGACCACTTTGTAATCTGCAATATAATTACACCGTACATACAGTACTATATAACGCCAGCCTTCATAGCATAGCCGGTCTTTGGTTCGAGGGTAGCTCAGGCATATATATTGTGTTGTCCTTTTATCTCACTTCATCTTCATCAGCTCTTAAGAGTTCATGGAATATAATTCAACGCTTAAAGCATCAGGTCAGAATTGTAGGCTTCTCAAAGTCAATTTGAAAAAAAAAAAAATAAATAAATAAATAAGTAAATAAAATAAAAAAAACAGCAATCCTAGACAATAATTTTGTCAACTTTCTGGACAAAATTTTTTATAAATTAACGTATATCTGAAGAACAATCTCTGTCGGCGAAATCTAGTACATTTTAATTTCAGCGCAAGAGATGTCGCTTAACAAATGCCTCATTCTGGGTAAGTGTTTGCTCATAAAGTTGGCAAATATAATTATCAAGGATTGCTGTTTTGTAGTTTTTCTCTATTGACTTTCAAAAAGTGTAGATCTCCGTTGAAAATTTCAGTGGTTATTTATCGACCACGCCCTCGTAAGACCTTGCTGTTAAAGGGCCATCAAACCCTCTCACCACCAGTAATATATAAAGTTTACGATAATTTTACTATTTATTTTACGTACTGTACATATATATATATATATATATATATATATATATATATATATATATATGTGGATGGATGTTACATAATAAGTTCTTTAATTGTTTTAGACAAAAAAGTGCTAAAAATTAAATTCATGCTACGATTTATGAAAATTCCTCGTAAATTTAAAGTGTACTTTTTTTTTACAGTTTTTTTTAGTTTCTGTAAGGTTTTTAAAGATCTCTGCATATTGTACCGTAAGGGTAACAACAGTCTTTAAGAGTTTAACTTTGTAATCTGATTGAGACATAGTACGATGCAATATACACTATTTCCAGTACGTGTGTGTCACAAGTCATTTACATTCCCAGGAAATTTAAAATGCCAGTGATTAATGAGGGTAGTGGCATGTTACAAGTTTCAATTTTATAAAATATATTTTTTTAATTTATGAAATTCAAATATTATTATTTCACTTCAAAATACACTTTCACTTCTCAAATGATAATTATACTCTTCATAATTACATAAGGTATTTTGCTTGTTGGCAAATAAAATTTTACAACGGTACCAAACTTGGCAGTACTAGACATGCTACTGCAAAGTAATTTATCACCCATAAATGGGTTGATCAAACATCTGACTAGCCTGATGACTGATTCCAGCAGTGTTACATTCTATCAATGTTACATTCTACTAAAAGAATACGTTACAGCACAATTCAAGCTTAACTTCTTTGATGTTGAATGTAGCTACTGACCTAGTGATGCAGCAATATGGCTTACCTGATTACTGATTCAATTGCAGATTATTACATTTTTGAAGTTGTTACCGTATAAGTAAACATAAGAAAATTTAAAAATAAAACCTGTTTAACATAAATAATGAATATGGTTTCCATTAGTGATTTTGTGTGGAATATTCTGAAATATTTTTAACTCAATATTTTCATATAATGGGGGTGCAAGGAAATCAGATAATCTGTAAAAATAATTCACAAAATTAAATCATTCATAAAGAGTTGAAACTGTTGACATACTGAATGCTATGTACACACTTGTATAGGTCATTCGGAATAAAGTGAGCACTAAAGATTTAACCTTTGAAAAAAATCACTAGTCGTTGCTACATATAATTCAACATTGACAACAGTTACATTACTGCTTATACAGTTGGCAGCGAATTATCGCACGTAGTTCCGTGTATTTTATATTTAAATACAAAATTACTGAAAGAACATCAAATGGAATCGACCTCTTCGTATTTAATATACTATAAAATATTTATTTATGATAATATTGACACACTTACTGCCTGTATAAGTTTACTGAAACGGCGTCAGTAGAAAGTGATTTAATCCGGGCATTTCAAATTCAACAGTCGTTAGCGAACGGTGTCTAGCGCTGCGCGCACTGACGTAGTTAATTATTTCACCGACAGGTGGCATCAGAGTTAGGTTTTCGCCACTTAGGTTGGAAGCGTTCAATGACGGTACCGGACGGTACAAGAGGAGAGCGTTGTTGTGTTTGTCAATGTGCAATAAATATGGGTTTCTGATAAAACACATTCAAAAGTATTAGAAGTGACTGTTTCTTCATTGGTAATATGTAAGTTGTTATGTGTTACGATCGCCAACATGAGTATCTTGATTTAGAAACAGCAATTTTTTTTTGTTTCATTCACTAAGAAAATACGTTGTTTTTGTTGAGTGCGTCGTTGTCCATGGCAGTATAACTGAACAGGTTTGAATTCTTAAATTACGTGTGTCATTATGGCGTGTTTTTTTTTTGTGGCGGTTTTGAGTTATAAATTCGATTTTCATGTGTACATATTTACGAGATATACGTAACGCCAATAGTACGGGTCGTATAAATTAGAGTCGATGCACAGAAACCAGTATTAAAAGACGTTAACTCGCAGGTATTTATAACTAAGATTACTATTGGTTATACATTTTATTCAATACCCGTGTATTTAATGAGTAGATATTGTTGATAACATTTTCAGCCCAGTGTAATGTAGATGTAAACATTGTACAACCCTATGTAAATTAACGCACGTGGCAATGTTTACGTTTACATATCGCGGAAAGATATAAACTGGCAGAAAATAGAAATTAATCAGGGCTTTTTTGAGTGCTCACTTTATCCCGAATCACCTATATCAGTCATAGATTTTTCGACAATACTGCAAATAATTAACACCAATTTGTTAAGAAACCTTTAAAGCCCGAAACATATGTTAAACTTCCAGAAAAATTTACAGATGTCTATGCGTGAGTTAGTTTGTTACTACTTTTCCTGAAGAGGGTTTTGAGTAGCATTGGTAGAGCGTACAATTGGGTTTTCTTATATTTCAATTGCAATTTATCCAAATTAAATTATTTGTTATCCTGAACAACGATACATAACTTGCTAGATTATGAGCACAGTCATCTGCCATTCCATATTTGTTTAAATTACACACAGCACACTATCGTTCTTAAAAAACATTTATTAATAAAACCCTTTGTTTCCGTAAGAGGCAGTGTTTATAAAAATTAATATTGTCACACCGTACATAAAATGAGTATCAGTTATGTTTATTCATTCTTCATTATTGCCTTCAATTGAATGACAGTGGGTTAACGATGGTAAAAATTCAACTACTTGACCCATAGCCACGATACCTCCAAAATTCGTACCGGCAATTAATTAATTAAGCCTATTCTACTAGCCCTGTAATTGGACCACAATATTTTTGCACGTGTAATTAGATTGGAAGGTCACCCAAATGCAATTTTGTGTCACTTCTGTACTGCATTACTTCATGTTGAAAATTACAGTAGCAGTGTCTGGTGTGCATGCATTTATGTACCACGTGCATTTATTGCAATTTACTTTTATTGTACATGCCAGGCCAGTATCAATAGCTGTACATGATTAATACTGCAAGTAAATTCAAACAGTGTATCAGTTGTTATCATTTATAAAGACTTTCCATTATATCATTAAAGCTTTTGTTCATATTGTAGGTGGCAAAATATGCAAACACAAAATTAGTTTCAGGACAAAATCTCTCCCGCCACAATTTAAATTATGTGTACCTTTTTAATGTGACATATTGCCACGTAACAGCATATTTACACCTGTCAAGGTTTTCAACTGTTTAAGGTTGTTGGAAATTATTTCTTCTTCAAAAATGGACGATTACTTCTAGAAACCTTCTGGCGTATAAAAGTGGCTCCCTAAACATTACATACACACCAGGCACTTCGCACCCACGTTTAGTTGCTACCATTCTGTATACATGTGAACTGTATGCTAAATGTTTGCAGCAATATTTTATTTCACGCTTGAACAAGACCAGAATTGTGCCAAGTACATACAAGTTTCAGACAGCTTTCTTTTGTATCACGAAGGAATCGTCTGAGCTGCGACACAGAAGACAGAGTTGGTTTATTTTGATGGACAATGCACTTTACAGCTCTGAATGTTGGTTCTTTTCGAGGAGCGTTTCCATTTGGTTGTATAAAAAAAGTTGCTAGGCACAGGGACGTGCAAGACTTGTACAGACTGTTACTTTTGAATCTTTATATTGTATATGTGTAACTGTATAAAGGTGAAGGTATTTGTATCTGATTGAAGAGTTACGAGCACAATGTGAGACTTGCATGCAGAATGTCTTACTCTATGCCCTGTCTCATAAACCAACCAGATTAGCCCTGCTGATTCTGTTTTCCTGTCATGTTATCACATGCATTTTTGATACAAATTACGTAAGTTAGCATGGTGTGCATTCTGTGTTGTTCTATGTACAGATTTCGAAGAACTATATTTTCTGTTGCTACAATGTATGTTTGTTATTGTTGTATATTATATTGTAACAGATATAAAAAACAAAAAAAAAATTGTTGTAACAAAGCTAGGGTCTGTCTGTTTTGTAAATTATTTTTTAGTTTAGCTACAGAGATAACATGTACAATATATCTGTTATGCTTCAGTAAAGTTGTTTATGATGTTGGGTGAAAGGGAAGTTTGTTTAGCTAACAGAATTTTGTATATATTTTGTTATTATTGGTATCGTTGGAAAAATGCTGCCAACAATGTTACCTTTAACACATTAATTGAGTTAAATACTGAATTTTTAAGTGCTGGTGACACATTGGCATATATAATATATATATAAGCGTTAACCTGTGTGAGTTTGTAGATCCTGAAAAATATTTTGTGATATAAACTAATTCTTTTTTGTCATATTATGTTCCATTTTGTTTTTGAACTTGTTATCTATAAAGAAAATTATGCTTCTCATACTATTTACCAAATACCTACGTGTTTATTTGTTAAAATAGCGAAAACTTTTGTGTATGTGTTTTGTGTCAACAGTTGTATGTCAAACAGTGATGGCTGTTTCATTTTACACTGTGACTGCACTAGGGCATGTAATCTGTGATTCTGTGATGTCAGTCCTGAAAATTTTTTATAGAAGTCTGTGCATATGTAGGAAGGTTTGTTATGTAATGTGTGTGTGACCTTGAACCCACATTTGCTGCAGGGGTTGTGTGCAGTATGTATGCATGACTTGAAGTGATCTCGTCTCAAAGCAAACATGCCTCTTCTGTAGGTTCATACATCTGACATTACAGATACAACGAACAGTGACAAAAGAGAAATAATTTAGATTTTGGCATGTAATTAAAGTATTATGCTGCCTTTCTGAACAAATATTGCATATCTCACTCTGTTACTGTGTACACAAAAAACTTGACTAACATAAGATATACACTTTTCTAAACACACTAAGCTGCATCATAAATGAATACAAATGGGAATATTAGCAGCAGTAATACAGTTAGAGAAAATTTCCTAGCAGCAAATGTGTGAGTTTGAAGGGACTGGTTTTTTGAAGAGAAATTTCTGTGTCCGAGATGTGAAGAAATTCTGATGGTATACTTGTCCCCTCAGTTAGCGTTTCTGATGAACAAATAATGTTACCATTATTATCTAAACTATTTGGCATGCGTTGTTGGTTTATGCAATCAGGGCAGCACCCCAGACAAAAGACTGCTTTTCATATCTCTTGCCTTTCATTGATATTGTTGGCTTTAAAGTATTTGTAGTTAAAAACAGACAGAAAATAAATACACACTTAGGTAAAAAAAAACATGAAAAAAAAAAAATTGGAGATAAAAACGAAAGACAAGATGATTAAACGTGGTGCTTGGGTATGTCTGTAGTGTTTACAAAACTTTAGGTGCGTATTAAAGTGTAACACGTGCTACATTTACCCTTTACAAACTCATTATTGCTTGTCACTGTGTTTAATGTTTCCAGGGAAATTTATCCTCCTTCATTTGGCACCACATTGATAGCAAGTGTTTTAGGGTTGAAAACTGCTGACATTTGTACGAAGAAAATATTATGGCTGTGACCATTTTCAAATTAAAAAAAAATATATATATATGGAAATCAAATAATTTAAGAATAAGTTAATGGTAGTTGTTTTTATATACTCAACATGGTTAACATATTTTACACTTGATAACAAGTATTGTAATTTTTTTGAATGACAGATTAATATAAATGTGGGTGAATGTTTGTTTACTGTCACCAGTGGTGCCAACATGAAATGGAGAATGGCAACCCTGATTTTTCCCTTTTCCCTTTGCTCACTTGTAAGAGACACTCGTCTGCCTCTGGTAACTCTGACAATAAAACTGAATGAATGATTCAAATGAGAATATGAATAAGAAAAATAAAACATGACAAAAACCAAACGGAACATACTTTCTCACCTCTTTAGTGTCTCTAAATCATCCTAAGGAATTAATTTATTGTTTCATGTGAAATATTTCTATCTTTGAAGTAATTCGTAGCACCATATATAGTAGTTTGCATTCTCTTGGTGAACAGTAGATTCTGATAGACTTTGGTATAACCATTTTACGTATAAGTAGCCTCTATTACCTTATATTAGTGGGACCAAACAAAATAATTACCATATTTAATGACATTACCCATTACTATAATTCTTTAGAAATACTGCTCAAACCAACAACATATTGCAGCTTACAGTAAGTACAAGAATCTAACCTGCATAAACACCAAGACTCATAATTATTTATTTGGGACCTTGTCTTGCTGTAACCTCTAATAATTAAAAACATTGGTACATGCATGTTGAAAAATCAAATGTTATGTAAACTGTTTTTTCTAATGAAAATGTTTAATTGAATTGATAGGTTCCACAGAGCCCTAATATATCAATACATTTTTTTTCCACGTTTATTTTACAGGACTGTGCATTTTATTGCAGCATGTTGGGGGGAAAGGTTGTTTCAAATGAAACTATAATTAATAAATTACAAATAATTTTACTTGTATCATTTGTAATTTTCATAATTTGAGTAAAAACTTGTTGGCAGAGTTTTTTATAAGTCCTGCTTGGAAACAATGCTCACAGTTTGTGCCAAATAAGATTAACACAGAATTGTTTAATGATTTCTTTATTTTTGCGATTTTTTTTTATTTTAACAAATTATGCTGCAGTATTTTTATGACCCCACATGACTTCACTTATATGGAAACAGCATGAGCCTTACATTTTTTTAAAATTGGACAAGGCAGCCTAATAAAACAACAGTTTATAAATTACAATCTGGCAAGTAATTGTAGCTAAACATTGATGTTGTGTCAGGATTTATATGTTTTTGTTATGGGTTACTTCCTTGAAAAAAAAATATAAGTTCAGCTGAATTTTTGCGGTTTCCGCACAGCTTTGTTAGTTCCCAAATGGTACTGGATGATAGTTAATCTGAATCGAAAATTTTTTTCGATACCAGTTACGGGCATTATTCTGAAATTTAAAAATATGTGGGCTGAACAAAATCTACTATGTTACATTGTGTCTAACTAAATTATGGCAGCAAGTTGTGCAAGGTTATATATATCTATTTTTTTAAATGCCCTACATGGGTACATTTTGGGAGAAAAGTGTAATTCCTTTGAACCATGAGAATAATCATAAAACCATCTTAGAAACAATTTGTTTCTTTTTTAATTTTTATTTTTCAGCTGAGACATGGTTCTGAAAGATATTTTACAAGTCCTGGATAACTTCTTCATATCCAAAACATTGCACGAGGAACAAACTGTTTAAATTGTACAAATAAACTTATTTTACAATTGTTTGGGGTTCTATTAATATCACAAATACATTAGCAAAATTTATTACTAGCTCCCCGTCATTTAATAAAAAAAAAAGTATGGAAGCCTTGTTTTAGTTGCTGATAGAATTATGTAACCTTACACTTTGCTCAAACAACTACGAGAAACGCTGCATTTAGTAATAGATGAAGCCAAAAGATTTTGCAAACAAACTTTTTACGTATATACATATAAATAAATCAGAACTGTGTATTTTTCCATTCTGATGACACATTTTTTTGGAGGAAAAAAAGGACTGTTAAATAAAGGTAATTTTTAAAGCCAGCAAACAAACTGAAGGCAGAATAAAGTGAGTCAAGAAAACCTCGTGGCTCTGTTTCAATGCACTAGGCAAAGCAGTAGGGGAAACAACATATTGAAAACCACTGCTTATGAATAGTGTTTGTGGCACTGCTTAAGACAAGTTTTTGTTTCTAATATTTATTCTGCCTGAAATTTTTTATCTGGACATGCGAATATATGGTCATTGCTTAGTCACGTCATTAAATATGTGTAGGTATAGAGGTTGCGAAGGTGTACAAATTAGTGTGCCCATTTGGCAGCCGGGCTCTTAGCCTCGCTACTGCTGTTTAGCCCAATATTAGAGAGTGCTGTACCATTAATACATCAACTGTGCTCTTCATCTTTAGCAAGTGTGCCCTCTGCCAATACCTATCTACTGTGGCGATCACAGCGCTGGATCAAAGAACTCGCTAGAAACTATGCATAAAAATTAACCTTGCATGGCGACTTCCAGATTCATGATGCAGTAGTCAAGATTAGATGAGTTTCCGACATGAAGCCTGCCACGTGTAAAGGCATTCAGACAAATGACGAGTGAGTATAAAGATTCAGCTTGCTAAGTAATATGCGAGTAACCAGTTTAATAAATTGGGGGAAAATGTTTCTATGAGACGTCTTTCTATCATGAAGATAAATAATAAATAGCAGCTGCTTTCAAAATATTCAAAAGTCAGTCAGGTTTGTATGCAGTATATGTGTACCAAGTTAGACGAAAATCTGAAAAAATACATCCTAAGATATGTATTACTATGCTAAAAATATATAGATGGCCGTCATTTCGAAAATATAAACACATTAACTAAATTGACACATTCAGCTCATCTTTGTAGGTAGTATATATGTACCAAGTTTGGTGAAATTCTTAAAAATATTTCCTAAGGTGTGACACTATGCTAAAATAATTAAAATGGCCACCATTTTGAAAATATGCACACAGGAAGAACGAAATACAGTACACAAAAGTCAATCCAACTTTGTATGTAGTATATGTGTACCACGTTTGATGAAATTATAAAGTACGGTTCCTTAGATACCTAGCTTGATTGAAAAATCTTAAGATGGCTGCCATTTTGAGAACCTGAACATGGTGTAAATGAAATACACTATATAGAAGTCAAGACAGATCATAAAGTACTATATGTGTACAAAGTTTGATGAAATTTTGTCACTTGGTTTAAACATTTTTTGGGGGAGACACACAGGTAGAAAAGTGATCTCATAAGCCTACTCTTTCCTTTGGAAACCTAGCTAAAAATTTCTGAAAACATTTTACAGCCACTTTTTTAACCAGTTTACAGTAAGTCAGTTTTGTTCGTACTTTGTAATCTTAAAACCAAATAACTTAATTGCACATATTTCGCTAACCATTCTAAAGCAACCGTTTTCTAGATCCTAAACTTGTTTGTGAACATGTAACTTCTGTAGCAATGATTTACATGTAGTACACGTCTCACATCGCAGAAAAAAAATGGGACAAGCCACATGGCCAAAACTGTCACTCCTCACAATATTTCCCTAAAAGTCGAATCTGGACCTTGTCTTATGTATGTGTTGGTAAGCCCTAAGAAATATAAATTTATTCTACGCGTAGACGTTAAAATATATGTTAAGTAGCAGATTATCAGAGTGTTGCAAACAATTTTGTGTCAAATGCAAACAGATTTGAGGAGTTTAAATTATTTTTGAACTTTTACATGACCAAGTTTGTTAAAGTGTATGTACAGTTGAAACAAAAATTAACTACAAAAATTAATTTAAATATTTTTAAAACTAAACTACCTATGTAACTCTGGAATTTTAGTTTACCTAAAAGCATGTTTTGTTAAAATTATTACAATGTTTGGTTTGTTTATAACATCAGAACTGTTCACTGACTTCAGACAGGTCTGTGTTCCGCTATACCAGTTTCCGTCTCAAAAGCACTGGCAGGCTGACAGGAGGTATGGGGTATGTACAAAAGTGTCCGTGATTGTTATATCTACAATTCATTACCACATTCAAACACATAAATGTTAAATTGTACTTCACAACAGAGTTTTCCACAAATATTTTGAGATATATTTACGTATATTCTAAGGATAATATCTGAAAAAAAGGCATCATTATTAAAAAACTAATTAAGGAAAAAAATTTATCCCTTAAGGTTTCTTTCTTAAAGAGGTTTCAGGGTACTTAAATGATTATAACAAATGTAAATATGATGGGACATTTTTAAATATTCCTTATCTACAGGGAGTATTGATTGTTGTTATACTCAACTGATGGACCTCGGCAGACCAACTGAATCAGTTTGCATGTCTTTCTCACCTATGACATCTCCAACTGCTCGCAGATAATAACCAACTTATTAACTGACTCAGAATACTATAATTTTTCCAAATTTTTCGTGTTTCAGTGCTTGAGTGTCACATATTCTTAAGATTGTTTCATGACTTTTGTCATTTGTGTGAATTATCTTTAACTTATTCTGTGGGCTGTGAGAAATAACTTGGCCAGAGATGCTATGTTTAAAAAACTTAAAACACCTACAAACTTGTGATGCTGATGACAGTGGCGAGTGTTACAATACTGTTGGCTTACCAATAAAATTGTACTGACACAAGTTGTGCAGTAACTACAGACTAAGACAAGTGGCTTTGACAGCAATGTGTCGTGTACTTCACTGCTGTTATGTAGCTGTTACAAGCACAGTTGGTATGCACATTCTATATACCACAATTTTCTCCTCACACACAACACACTCTTCATCAAAATAAACACTTGAGTATAGACCCAAGGGTCTGCCCGTCGCAACAAGGATTCTCCTTGCACCATTTCAACCATAATTCTCACTACGTGATGGGGTGACAGTCCATCGCCAACCCCCTCCCCCCAACTCGGAAAGAGTAGAGATGAAATGAGGGATGACAGATGGAACATTGATGGAATGCAAGGGCACAGGAGGTAGGAGTTTACAGAGAAAACTCGCTGGTAAACTCCAACATCCACCATACATTTCTACATGCAAATAATCTGGGACCAACCCCGTCGAGGATCGCCTTGATGACAGGTGAGTGGTCTGACTACTTGGCCGCTGCAGCCCCTATGTACACCACTCGTGCATCACACTATTCCAAAGAGTCATAAGTGTCAATTGTGGTGGCTGCACTTACACAGCGATCACCTCCGTGAAGTCTGGGAGTAAGCTGTCTGTCACACAGCAGATTGAACAACAGCATCTTAACGTAAAAAGTGACAGGTTGTTACTACTCTAGTTGTTGATAGTACAAGTTACACTGAAAAATTGTTTTATTTTTTGGAAAAAAAAAAAAAAAAGGTGTTGGCACAGTTAAGTTTTACAAAGTTTCAGTTTATTTCTATGCAGATGTAAATACATACACACACACATGGTTGCAATATTTTCCTTTGCTCTGTAATTTGGTGTAGGACAAGATAGGCCGAGAGATTTTCTGCTAGGTACACAAATGTTGACAAGTATACTTCATGTTAACAGTACAACATAAATGTTAGTCACGATGACCATTTTTAATAGCTCATTCAATAGTTAGTCATTCATTATAGCATTAAGATTTGTCTGTTCCAAACCAAGTAGATGTACGGACGAATCTAGGCTTTCCTATGCCTGGGGCGAGAACTGTATCCTTCTTCCATTAGTTCATGAGTGAAATTTGTCGGCATACTGGACAAATTTCTCACGCTTCCTTGTTGTCGAAATGTGTATGAATAAAATTTAAGTGGTATTTCCAATACCAATTTTCAAATTAGACAATGCAAATAACATGTGATTAGATAGCCGATCAAAATTTCTCGATTGAATCTGTATCCCTCCATGGGAGAGTATATGTAAAGCCCGCAAGAATTCTGCAGTAAAAATCTTAAGAATTGCAATGCATGATAAAACTGTTAGAAAATTTTTGCTAAAATTTTTTCATTGTAATAATGTATCAAAACACATAAGAAAAAAAAAAGTACACTGCTTTATGTAACGGAACTTAAGAAAAACTTACAATTTTAATTACTTTAAATAAAGAAAAATATAAAAATAGAAAAGTAATTATTTTTTTTATGTAAACTGTATTATTTTTGGATCATATTAATACAAATTTTGTGAACATTTTTTTTTTCACTATCCAATCAAGGGTAATACAATGAATTAAGTATTCCCCAATTGGATACCTCCAAAAAATATTTCCAAAACAATGTTTTTTTTCCCTCATAAAACTATGCTATAAAACTGACCAAAATACAAAACAAGTACATAGAGCATAATACAAAGCTTAGGTGGAAAACTTTTGCTTCATTTTTACTAGAAATGATGATACTACTTGAAAACAGTGAGGTCCTTCTTTATTCTATTGTATGAGCAATTACAAAAAATTTGTCTGCTTAACAACAAAGGCAATACTAGTGCTGGTAGCTGATGTATATATGAAAGCACGAAGTCCATGGATTACTATGCACTGGAGATAAGGTACTTGTACAGAATATGTCCCGCTTAAGGTCCAACAATCATATGTGCATTAGTCAATAATTTTGTTACTAATTGACGCGAGCGGGGGTTGGTGATTAGATAGTGAATTGCCCGGTGCGCCAGCCCGTTATTGGAGAACGGGCACTCAGTCGGTAGATTCTTCTCTCGCAGGGCCGCGTGGCCGACGGCCGTGGCGTTACTTACGTGATCACCCCACTCGACGTCTGATTGGTTGTTGCGCAGAGGAATCTTATGGCGTTCCTCACG
>PNEQ01120482.1:0-54328 GCA_003012365.1 Medauroidea extradentata | reverse complement strand
TATATATATATATATATATATATATATATATATATATATATATATAAGTATCAATAAAATAGGGCCGTCACATCTTCTCTGTAAAATTATTTTGTATTAGAAATTACACAATGTAATTATTGTAACCACAATATTTCAGTGGTGACAGCAAAATGTTTTTGTGGTGACCCCAATATATTTAATCCGTTGAGGTGTATAAGACAGTGAACACTAGTTAGCGTTCTAGCTAGCATCATAACCAAATTAATTGTTTAGTTCAAACAGCCTACATTCGAGTAGGGCGTACAATAAGTTTTACATCTTCAAAATGTTGAATGGATATTGTACAGCTGCATTTTGAGTGTACGGGGTAATTTGTGCAATATTTACTGAGTCTGCACCAAACATAAATTATGAAAGGAAAAAATATAATTACTGTCGGCAGTAAATATTATTCTAGGTTAAGTGACCTGGTGCACGATCCGGCATATTATTTCTTCAATGTCTTCTTTTGTCCAGATTAACACTACATATTTCAAAAATTTCGTCTTTGTAAGCTACTTCGTTCAAAAGCAGCCAGCGTGCATAAAAATTGTTTGTTTACATTCGACTTGCACAAGAATCACACCAGTTAATATACAAGTCATTGCATGCTAGCCACTAGTATGACCCGTGGCTATTCACACGATACGAATTTGCTAAAAGTTGAGGTAAACAATATGATGTCCACATTCTTGTACGAAAGCCTGTGAAAAATTAGGAGCTGTTGAAGAGGAATGGGCCAAGGGCAGCACAGAATGTGTTCTACAGTCGCATGGAACCTATTTGAATAATTTACGGCTACCGCAATACACAGCACGACTTTAGTAGTGTGTGTTGTAAAATGTCATGTTCCTTCAGAATGATTTACAACGTTCTCTTTACTTTAGTATCTCTGTAGCCATTCACGCTGGATGCGCGCACCGCTTGACTTAGTGCAGGCCAGCCTTAGCTTCGCACTGGGGTATGCGAGGTTGGCCAACTGCAAGACGTGAGTTCCAATCTGACAGACGCATTTTCAGTTAGGACTGATTTATCTGTGTACCTATCCCACATATATAGCGCGGTTGAAGTAAAATTTCGTTTGGAACTAAGATCGGACAAAGGAAAACATGTAAAAATCATAAAGTGAACGAAGATTGAAATGCATTAGTAGTAATATTTTCAATTATAACATACATGGTGCGAATCGGGACTGAACATTGCGCAAATACATATTTTAAACAGTGAACTACAGAAACAAATGACTGTCGATAAACAAAGAGGCAGAACTTTATTATATATTTTAGTTTGAATTTATTCGTCAGAATTTTTATCTTGATTTATTTTTAATTTCCCATCATTTTTAGGAAATTAAACAGTTTAATTTTGCCAGCAAAAGAGGATTATAACGTCTTATATAACCAGGCTATTAAAATGGTAACCGCTTAGTATCTGTTCAGTTCAGTCAAACTCAGTATTTCAGTTCAGTCATATACTCATTGGTTCAGTTTAGTCCGAGGGATGTCTAAAGAAGACGTTTCTACAGTAGATACATCTCGGCAACTGGACTGGAGTATCTCACTCCACTCCTTGAACATCCTAAAAAAGGCCACTGGCAAAATCAGATGCACTCTCTAAATTCGTGTTTATGAAGTGCGTGATGTATTATAGTTATCACGACCACACACCGCTTCTAAACAATGTTTTCTTTTATTTGAGGAATATTTTGGTAACGTGTGTATATTCGGGTTTCTGACATGTTGGAATTAGATGTACGTGGGAACCATTTTAAGCAATAAGGTAACTAGGAGTAAGTTGCCAGTCATACAAGTTTTTTCCCGATAACTATTATTTCTATTTTGTTATCGAACATTTAACTAATTACTGACGTTCACAAATGTCCTTATTTCAAGAATCCCATCTGAATATTTTTTTGCTGATTTATTCCTTAAGAGTTGCATCTTTCCCCGAGTAAGGCCTACCTAATAGTTATTTTTAAATGATGTTTTCTATTAAAAAGAAAACGAACGTCCGTGTTTAATTTTAAATTCAGTGAGCTATGGGGTAGACAGTTTTTAAAAGTAGTTTTTATTTATTTTTTTTTTTCAGCCATGAGCTATGTTAAAGTATAACAACTGTTCTTTGATCTTCACGCGGTAATTAGACTGAGCGTAGTGGTTGACTTAACAGACCGCGGTAGCTCCAGGTCCGCTCACAGATCCAGCCTGCTTAATTAAATATCCAGCCCAGTCACCTGGAGTGCAGGAGACTAATTTAATTAGGCGAACGCACTCGCTGCTCCAGCATCGATCGAAACCTAAGGAGCTTTTTTCTTCCTCTCGGTGGCTCCGTGTCTTGTCTTGATCTATGACCACTCCCACTGCCGCCGCATCAGCAGGGAGGGCGTATGATGGGAAAAAATAGTAGTGGCGCACTTGACCTGGATACATTGTAATGAGGCTGTTAGAGAGTGAGAGAGCGTGCTGGCCGAGGTGTTACCACACGTCTGGTCCAAGCGAGAACCTAGGGAGTTTGTTATGGCTGTGGTGGTACTTCGCCGTGCCTGCATAAGAAAACCTTTGTGGCGTGTGTGTAACAAACGAGGAAGAGGGAGTGACAGGGTAGCTTCGCAGTTTTATGGTGCCTGAGAGAGACATGGTATAGGTCGTTCGCAATAAAGTGAGCACTTATAATTTAATCTTTGAAAAATATCACTAGCCGTTACTACATATAATTTTACATTAACTCTAGTTACCTTACTGCTTGTATGGTTGGCAGCAAAATTACGCAATAAGCAATATAGTTCCATGTATTTTCATATTTAAATACAACCGAACTAATAGAAAAGCAACCGAAATCGATACAATTATATTGTACATAAGTCGTAAACATTTTTTTAAAATAAAATTAAATAGATTCCTAGACTGCACAATTTATCTTACTCGCGCAAGAATTAAGTGGCGTGTCCAAAGAAGCTAGACATTTCCCGTAGCTAGTCGTTACACGTGCAAAGATACAATTTGGCTGAAAATAGAACTTTAGCAGGGCTTTTTTTGAGTTATCACTTTATCGCGAACCGCCCATAGAACATAATCTGTCACGTCAAACCTCTCTTGCATTAGCTGTGATAGTTCCGTAAGTTGATGGTAGTTAGGTATGTGGCCCTTAGTGATGGTCACGCAACTTGATACAGAGTTGTGATAGGAGTCGGCCATGGCCTTTGTTAAGAACTCATCCCAGCATTCGCCTGGAGTGATTTCGGGAAACAGTGGGAAAGCGAAATCAGGATGGCCGGAGCCGGGGATCGAACCCGGGTCCTCCAGGGTGCGAGTCCAACTTGTTATCTTTGCGCTACCTCGCTCGGTTTTCCGTAAGTTGAGATGGTTACTTCAGAGCGCCGCCTACCATAGGCTTCCGATGCGCTACAGTAGATTCCTAAATACTTTTCTTTCTTTCGTGAAACCGTTGTATCAATGTAAAAAAAAATCATTTCTGAGGACGGGATGTTGTTAAGACGCCAGGTTCGTAAAAACAATGTTTCTCTTTGGAAAAAAAAAAAGTATAGTTGCAGGTACCATACTTCTGTTAAAATAGGGACAGCAAAACAGTTTGACTGTCGACACTACTCTGAACAGTTCCTTCAACAATCTGTTCTGTAGAAGAAACAAAGAGCTTGTTGCTTTTACACACCAGATAGTAACTTGCACAAAACAGATTGTAGAAGGAACTGTCCAGAGTAGTACCAACAACCAAACTGTTTTGTTGTCGCTATTTTAAAATAAGTATGGTACCTGCAACTATTCTCTTGTTTTCATAGTAAAACGAGCTTTTTCAGGCTGCCGTACTTGAAGATGCATTAACCAGGTGTTTCTGGAACTCAGACTTTCCACCAGTAAGATCATATGGCCGCCGTTTTAAGTCCCATAGTAAACATTTTTCAGCGGTAATCTTGCACGCTAATTCACCGCTTAGCTCATTGCGGCGATGTGGATTTTGATGCGCGCTTCAATCCCTACCTGCGTTTCAAATGCGTTGCAGCGAGTTACGATTTTTTTTTTTCTTTTTCCTTTTTATCGAGACAGTAAACGCGCATTATGTCTGTATATTTACGAAAAGAACACACTTTTCAAACTATATCACTATAGTTTTAAAAATTTGGCGCTTTTATTGGAATCATTTTTTGGCCCCTCAAAATGGCCAAAAAAAGGTTTTCGAAAAATAAAAACAGGATTCGAAAAACGAAAGTATAGAAACAAGCGTTAGACTTAGAACTATGCTGGTCACAAATAAAATAATGCTGTCACCGCCAGCTGACTAGCTTGCGCGGAGAGGCGATAATGAATTACATACGTCGGTCAATGGCAACCTTATCGCTCCTGCTCACACACAAACACAGCCTATCTAGTGAGGCCTCTTATAGCTCTGTCACTTCTGAGCCTCTAATGTGCAGGTAGGCGAAGTCCTTAAGCTAGGATTGTTTCTTAGGAAAGTTGTCTACCTGAAAGTCGGGGCTTAGGCAAAATAAGGATTTGCGTGTTAAATTATGTTCGGGCGGGTTAAATAATTTTTCTTGACACAGCTTTTGATGAAGGGCCGTTTTCTGTGTGGAGAAGAGGAAATATTATTGCCGCAGGAATAAAAATTTTCGGCAACAAAATGTTTGCGAGTGTTTTTAGCAATGCAAATACTTATTTTTTAGAAGTTTTCAGGGTATAAAAAGAAAGAAACGCTCGAAATATCCTGTAGCAGTGTGAGCCTTACCAAGATGAGCAAAACATGTCTGTATTGCCATGCATTCTTTGCAGATAATCTTATCCGTTCCCCTTGTGTACCTCACTAAGGTTAAGTGAGTTTGTTAAGGGCACGTTAAACCTCCAAAAAAAAATATATAATTTAAATATTTGTAAATAGAATTTATTTTAAGTTCTAAAATGGAACACCTTTTTAAAATATATTTTCGGTATCATTGTTTGTACCGTTCAAAAAGTTGTGTACAAGAGCGAGCGTCTGAAGGATGGTGGGATGTTTTTGTCTTGTTTATTACTTGGCGTAGTAAGAAATTCCTCGTAGCTTGTTTCCCTGTTTTCTGTTGTCGGCTAGCAGGATTGTACTAGCTGCCGGTAATTACGTCGCAACGTCACGACGCACTCTGCAAAGCGGCTGAAATCCCACACAATAACCCCCCCCCTCCCTCCTTTTCAACAACATGACAGTGACAACTGAAGCAAGGAGGCGTAGACTGCGAGGAGGACCGAGAGAACAGTGGGTCTTAGTCGAGACAACCTCTATTACCGTTTCCCATACCTTCATTGTTTCTTCAGCCCCTTCTTCAGGCGAGGGAAACAAGTGTTCTCGAAGGGTGTGCCATAGACTGAAGAGAGCCCAGACGTCCCTCGACCTGAAGCTTCAGCACGTCACAAAGGACTGCGAGATAACTTGGAGCACTCTTTCCTCCGGAGCCGAGCCACATCGGAGTTATCCTGTCTCCATTGTCAGCTTAGCCCCTCTCCCCTCTCCCACTTCGCGAACCCATTTCACAGGTTTCCGTGCGCTGAATTGGATTCCCCTCAGGCGCCTTATAACACGCCGTAGTTAAGGCTGTTCAGGTGGTATAACATCACAATTTTATATTTTCATGAAATAGTGTTTGTTTTGTAGACGGCACTTGTTCGTACTGTTTCCTCTCACGTAACAATTTAGCTCGCATTGCTTTCTATAACAGTGCATGTTATGCTGTCATGCGAATAATGTACACCAATTGATTTGCCGTAATGAAATAATTCACAGAGAAATAACATTCAATGAGCTACGTAACCTAACATTTATAAACCCACATCGTAATATTTGGAATCTTTGAAAAAATGTCATATGTACAGTGAAAAAGTTGCGAATTCAGAAATCTTTTAAAAAAATACAAAAGTGTACCTCTTTGAGTTTTCCTAATAAAAGGTTATGTATCCCGAGGCATGCTATTTCACTCTGCGTTATTTCGTTTTAGTAAGTCAATTGGTTTACACTATTTGCCTGGCAGCGTAACGTGCAAATTTAGACTTTTGACGCATCGTTATGAGAAAAATATGCGAGATAAAATGGTTTCGTAAAAGGAAACTGTACCCACAGACAACTTCTACAAAACTACTACAATTTTATAAAAATATAATATTTTGATATTAAACGCTCGTTTTCCGACCGAGGCCGCCTGTTATCTTGTGGGCGCCTCAATAGAAGCGCCCTTTCATCTGCGCGAGTGTTAGTCTATTGCACTGTACAATATTTTTTTCAGAAAGTTAGAATGTCGTTACATCTCTTTCACAAATTTTAGTCAGCGCAGAAGAAAAGCACCATATATAGACAATAGTTTGGGTCAACTTTTGAGGAAACATTTTAGTGCGATACGATTGTTGTACTTACGCTGCCATAGTTTTTTTTTTTTTTACTACGGCAGAAGATGTTACACTAAAGAAATGCGTCATACTCGCGAAATATTTGCTCATAAAACTGTTTTCTAAGATTTGTTTTTCTATGTTGACTTTCGAATTCCTACAAACCCTAATAAACTTTGTCAACGTTGTGTTGTGTCACACGCCCTCAACAGAAAATGGTGGTTTAAAATGTAATTTGGTAACATGTGTCATTAGTAAGGCCACGAACTTTTCGCGAAAAGAATTTTGTCCCAGTTTGTTTCGGTGCCATACATTCACATCGGCAGCTGTGCTTCATGGTTACTGGCAGCGTGTGTTTGTTCATACACGTCTCTCATTTGACTGCACCAATCATAATAAGGTTATTGTTACTCCATGCTGTTGTCATATACCAGTATATATCCAAGACAAGCAAGTGTTAAAACTGGCAATTACTGGCCATGAAGCAGAACTGCAGATGTGCACGTAAGGCATTCTAACCGATTGGTGCAAAAATCTTTTTTGCCACAAATTCGTGATTCATCGGGGCTATGTCAGTTCTACGACCTTGTTAGTTGACAGAACTTCTTTTTCCTCTCCCCACTATGCTGGGGGTTATGCGGGGCGGTGACGAATGTTGGATGCTATGTATGGCCAATAAGGTTTCGGCTTTATGTCTGGTGTACGAACTCTTCACGTCTCGTGGTAGCCAATGGGAGGATGACACATAAGCACCAATAGACGGTGCATATGGTTTATGAATAGGGTAAAGGGATGCCAACAGGCTGTGCGTATGATTTTGTAGAGGATAAGAAGAGTAGGGGAGTTCTACGACCTCTGCAGTTGACAGAACATTTTTAGAGGAGGTGTTCAGAGTGGTTCGTGGAGAGAGTAAGTGAAAGAGTAGGGAAAATGTTCGATGAAATGACGAGGTCGTAGAAGTGACCTTTTCTAAATTCATCAGTAGCCATCAACATAAAGGACATCAACGAAATAGATTGGCAGCTACTGAGTAAACGATTCTTACCCAAGTTTCAAGATGGTATTTGTGTTCCAACAGTTCAGAAAACGTTAACTGAGCGATTTGCTTCAGTCGCGTGTAAAATGCGTACGAAATTCTGTGGATATTTAGGACAAATGGATGACCCGCGGTTAACAAAGGAAATCGTTCTTATTCTCAGTAGAAACCGACAAACAAAAGAATGTGGGTTAGTAGACACACAATAGGACCTCACCGAAGTCAACGTTGACTCAACTGGAAACTAACGAGAACGACATACATATAGGCATAACATCACCAGCCATAAGTTTGTACACACGCGTTCAACCGAAATAAACTTGAAACTAAAAAACGCACGGACGCGAGACAGACGAAAGATCCATAAGAATGAGTACTTGTGAGAAGATAAGGAGAATAATAATACCAGTGCTATCTAACGGTTTTACGTGCTCCGTAGAAGGCCAAGCTCATGTGTGTATGTATATATTCTGGCGTGAGACGTTTATTCCGAGAGCTATGGAATTCGCCAAATGATAATTTTACGTTGACTAGGTTGGGAGGATACGAATGAGCGAAAGAACGGACTAAGAAGGAATTTGAAAGTTCCCACTTTACCGTAAACAGCCTGATCCAGGGATTTATTTCGGGTTAGTGTTTCTGGTGTTCTCAGGTTTCAGGAACAAAACAACACAGTCTCTCTTTATCCGCTGTGGTCGACACGGTGTATGCTTACAACGTACAGGTGACTTGTTTCGTTTGTGAAACATTTTATTCAGTCAATGACTGAAACCTGGAATATCCGTAACTGTAGGTCGGTTATGTGCTTTACCAAGCGAGGTGGCACTACGGGAACACGTTGGGCGCGTATTTGGGAGAAATCTTGTTCGATTCCCAGCTCCGGCCATTCTAATATTTAGGGCATGGTAGACAAAAATTTTCATAATATTTTATATACAATTGTACCAGATATTTTTAGACATAAATTGTGACTAAATTTAGCTCACATAAATTTGTTCTATCATAGGTTTTACATAATGGCATGTCAAAGTCAAAATTTGCATGTCACGGTTTTAAGAACGACACAGAAACCAACAGACTTTCCACTGTACTAAAATAATTGACAATGAATAACGGCGTTGTAGGCGACAAAGCCTGCAATGTAAAAACAAAAACTTAAATTATTTTTGTATTTAAAAATACTAAAATTTTAAATATTTAACATTCAACAATTAAAAAAATTGTATGTTTTGTTTTATATAAGATACCGTGTAGCCTACGACGTCGTTATTCAGTGGGAATTATTTCAGATCCATAAGTCAGTTTGTTATAGTGTCGTTCTTAAAACCGTGACATGTAAATTTTGACAAGCCATAATTAGAGATAATGGTATATCGCAAAAATATTTTGTGCCAACATACCGTTGAAAACGCTGTAGTTTCTTGCTATGTATACACACACTTCAGACACAACGTTGTTGTCTGAAGACCAATAACAGGCATAATAAAATATTTCACTATCTGGATTATTATTGGCTCAGTCAAATAGGGTAACAGCACCAAGCACAAGCTAAAGCCAGTAATATTCTGGTATGCTGAACTTCTATTGAAATATAACGAACAGTCAAGTTTTCCCGCGATAAACCATCATCGCCAGCCATAATGCAAACACTATTAATATAGATAAAAAATGTCACAAGAAAAAATTTAGTCGCAATTTGTGTTAAAAAAAAAGAAGAGAAAAAATATTTGGTAAAAATATAAAAATAAAAAAAATTGTAAAAATTCATATAAACCATTCTCTTAACATAAGCCACGGTTCGAGACACTGGAAAATCGCGAAAATGTTTAAAATAGTCTCCAATAAACTGTATTATATTAACCGTGACATGTGTGAACAGTTTTGGGACAAATCACACACGCTGTGTGTCCAAGCTGTGCAGTTCTAACTGGGCCTGTTGTAGAGAGAAAAAATGCTACAAATAAACCATAGCCAATGTTGGTACAAAACATTCAGTGTTGTATACGTCACGTTGGTGCCTAGCAAACAGTCAACTATTCCCGCGATTTTCCAGTGTCTCTAGCCATGGTTAGGGCCACGATTTTGTCGCGAAAATATTTTTACCCCACTTTGTTTCAGTGTCTCACGTGCACATCGTCAGCTTTGCTTCATGGTTATTGGCAGCGTGTCTTTGTTCAGACACGCCTCTCATTTGACTGCTCCAATTAGAATAAGATTATTGTGGCTCCGTACGTCTGTAATTTGCCAATGCAAGTAAGAGTAAAAGCATCCAATCACAGGCGATGTAGCACAACAGCAGATGTGCACATGACGCATTGAATCCAAATGCTGCAAAAATATTTTCGCCATAAAATCGTGGCTCTAGCCATGGTCGATTTCTGCTAAAGTTGCTGGTAATCGTCTGTAATGGCCTTGCTGTTGACGAGACGTTCATTGAAATGAAAACAATGAAATAAAAGAAGTCGTAATTTGTTGTTAGCGACGTAGAACGGAAAGGAGCAGTCGTAAGACATTCACTCACCTCGCATTCGGGATGACTCGAGTTTGTTTCCTCGCTCTGGTAATTCTGATTCCAGTGTTCCAGTGTTTTCATGAATCACTTCAGGTCAATGCTGAGATTGTTTCTAAGTACATGACCTACTTTGGCCTAGGCATGTTTGTTGTAGAACTTTCCAATTAATTTTTTTCGACTAGCTTCGAATGTAAGTCTCTGAGCCTAGCGTCTCGCTTACGCATTTTACGCATTCATAATAAATTCCTCTCAGAAATTATGGGAAGAAACAGTAAAGAGTTATCCAGAAATGTTTGTGTGGTAGGTTACGTTCCGGTGAAGCGTGAGACTCACATTCGTGTCGACTTGGACTCGATTACCGTTCTGAACTTCCTGATTGCAGTTTCCCGTGATTTTCATAGCTATATCCAAGCAATGCTGAGGTGGTTTCTCACAGCACACAATGATCTCTTTTCTTCCCCTGCCAACCTGAGATACTGGTTACGTTTTCAATCAGTGGCGGCTCGTAGGTTGTTGCCAGAAGGGCACAAGTTGCAGAGGACTGTATAGTGTTGTGCGCTAGTTGACGCTACATTCACTGACACGCTGGTATGTAGGTGCCGCTTATTACTGACTGCTCACAACACAATAAAAAGCCAGTACGTAGATATTTCATGATCATTGGTATACGGCGGCGCGTGCACAAGGGTGTACAGTTCTCGCCAACCTGTGCTGTCATTAGCAACAACCCTGGAGCCACCATTGTTTAGAATGGCATCTACGAGAGGTATTGTCCTAATATTTGCCTACCTTTTTGATATCACCTTATTCGTAAAATTACAGACGTTCCGTTTTGATTTGCGATAGTTGATATGCCGCAAATTTAATTGTACGTGTCTTGTTATAACAAGTTTTATGACAGTGTATGTATGTGATTGAACTTAGAAAATTAGACTTATTAACAAGGCAAAGCACATATCGGAATTTTTTTTGTAACTTCTTTACAGAGTTAAACTAATTTAACGGAGACCATTTCTTAAAACGCAGTCAATAAGGCCTATCCAATAAATAACAGCATAATTTCACTATAAATATGTGAATGTACGGAATTAATAACTGTTTGTTGTTAGTATAAGTGATAAGTAATTTATTGCTCGCAAAAACGTTTATTTAATTTTTCAGCTTATTGCCGATGATGTAATGGCTTCATTGACTCAGTTATTGCAGACTAAACATGTTTTTTGCCAAAAAAATCTTTGTAACCTACAACTTAATTTTTCTTTGTGGTATAGTTGTACGGGTGACAAGGACTATGTTTATAGTTCTACAAACTTGGTTTCTAATTATTTTATGCCGAAATAGTAACAAAAAATATTAATGTTCGTGTCTTTCACTGTCAGTCAACGGCGATCGTCAAATTCATTGGTGAACAGAGCCTAAATAGAGCTCTATCCCATCTTCTAGTCGCCATCCGCTTGATTCGTAACACAGTGGCGTATCGTGGTCGTATTCCAAGGCATGCGGTACTAAGCAGTGACTATACAAAATACTGAGTTGTCTGTAGAACTATTAGACTGGTAGAAGCAGGTATACTCTGTCAAGACAGTAGTGTTCAAGAGGTAAGTAACAAACTGTCTGATAACACACATCGGTCCGCATAACACAACTGCCACGTACTTAGAAGGTATAGTTAGGGACCCTTGTTTTTCGCGAAAAGAATTTTGCCTCACTTTGATTCCGTGCCTTACGAGCACACCTATGCAGTTCTGCTTCGTGATCAGCGATTGTATATTTTAACTGTCACGAGCCTTGAGATTCTACCGGCAAGTCACAGACGTGTGGTGTTGCAGGAAAGTTTTTGTAATTGGCTCAGTCAAATGAGATACGGCTCTTCACTCATACACGCTGCCAATAACCATGAAGCAAAATAACAGATGTGCACGTTAGGCACTGAAACAAACTGGGGCAAAATTCTTTTCGCGAAAAAACAGGGTCCCTAGGTATAGTTGGAGCTTGTATTGCATGACTTGAAGCACGACCACGGTACACCACAGTTCGTATCGAGCATTCGCGGTTTCTGGTATGCAAGCTCGAGGCGCGAAACCGAAAACATTTCCCCGCCTAGTGGTCTCTTCTGGCAAAACGTCACATCCCTTCTCTTGCACTCTTTGCGTCACTCGTCTCTGCCTGCACGCCTCTATTCCGCCCCCTTCCTCCTTCGTCCTCCACCCCCTCTGTCCATGCCACCCGGAAATTGCGCCAGCCGTCGCGGAAATTAAAATTTTTTATTTGTAGTGCTTGCCTTAATGCTCGCTGCCTGTGGCGCACAGTGTGAGTATGCCTGGTATTTACTGTCGTAATGATCCTGGATGGTGTTTCGCCCATGACGTAATTATTTTCTGTCGATAATAGTGCCATGTACAACTACTTTCCAGCAGAATATTCCTCATCTCCGCCCATATCTACAACACAAACTGCAGTAGGCCTAAGGGGCCGTGTTGGCCGTGGTAGGGGGGCAGACCTCTCGCCTCCCACCAAGGCGATCCGGGCTCAATACCCGACGGGGTCGGCCCCCGGATTTTCGCACGTGGGAATCATGCCGGACGATGCCGTTGGTCGGCGGGTTTTCTCGGGGATCTCCCGTTTCACCCGCGCCCTTTTATTCAGGAGCTGCTCCATACTCACATCATGTCACCCCTCACCAGCGCTAAAGACCTCGATGTTGAGTGCTGACCAAAATCTCTTACGACTGCTTCTATCGTCTATAACAACATTTTTTATCAGTAAACTATGGCTATAAAATAAATTATTTTCCGGTATACGATGAGTAGCGGTTAATCTCCCTCGCGCCCTCCGTGTAGCCGAGACCTAAGGTAAAATTTATGAAGCTGTTCCTTTGTCTCTGGTTTTCCCGTTTATCGGCATGATTTTTTCCTTCCATGTAATACATCTGAACTCAAATCTGTAACACTGACAACATTTAAACACTAAACCCGTTATTTTATATATTTTTTCTGAGTAAACTAAAATTCTAGCAAAATATGTATAGTTTCCATTCAATATAAAAAAACAAGTAACAATTTTGTGCCCTGAAGTTTACTCTTTTTAATACAAATGGTCATTTTAGCCATTTCAGTCTGGATTCTAATGCCAAGGGACTATGATTTGCGTTGATATATTTTCAACACACGCCTTTTCACTGCTAAACAAAACGTCCCTAACAGCATTAGACGTTCTTCGCCAAACTCAGTATGGATCACTGACCATACTTCAGCTTGTAGTTACAGAAACTTTTCAGCATGTTAGAGAAGATGGTTAGAGGTGTGGTTTATTGCGGTAAGACTCAACTGTTTGCTGGATTTCAACATACGTTCAGCTAACCAGAAAGATTACTGGCTTAAGTTTATACTTGAAACTGTTGCCCTATTTGACTGAGCCAATAAGAATCCTGTTATTGTAATATTTTATGCCTGTTATTCGTCTGAAGACAGCTACGTTGTGTCAGAAGTTAATCAGGTGAATAATCTATGTTGCACGAAACTACAGCGTTTTCAAGGGTATGTTGGCACGAAACATTTTCGCAATGTACCATCATCTCTAAATAGGGTAACAACTCCAAGTGCAAGCTAAAGCCTGGTAAGCTAAACTTGCGTTGAAACCCAGCACAGTCAAATTTTCCCGCGATAAACCATAGTCTCTAATGCTGGTATATTGCAAAAATATTTTGTGCCAACATACACCTGAATATACTATAGTTTTTCGCAACATGTATGATAGGGTGATATTCGTCTGACACTCCGTAGCTGTCTGCAGACAAATAAGAGGCATTGAATATTATTAACAGGATTCTTATTGGGTTAGTCAAATAGCGTAACAGGGAAAAGCCAGTGGGCTTTTTATAATCTGAACGTACGTTGAAACCCAGCAAACAGTTTCCCGCGATGTTCTATCATCTCTAAGCATTGTTAATATACGAGACTGATGCAATCAGTATATATGTGATTTTTTTTTCCTAAAAACGTGTAGGAACGATGCCAATAAAGTAAGGGAAACAATTTTTCCATACTTCATTTATGAAATTTTCTATACATCAGTGTGGTACATTTACAAATAATTTTGTACTGTGTGACTCGCTCTTCCGTTATAAAGCATGACTCCCCAGTTCTCTGGTATTTTTGATTATTTTTCCATGTTAAATTTTTCTTGTCTGAATGTTGTAAAGTCTCTACGTTTTTTTTTCATCAATTCCATTTTATTATTCCAGATGGGTCGGAAATGAAACGCCACGTTTGAGTGACTTACGCTCGGCATCTGTCGCAATATTGTTTTAATTTAATTTCCCACCTTTTTATATTGAGAAGAAAAATATCGAATTTGAGATTATAGAGCAAATGTTATTTTCCCTGCGAAACAGTGCAGGCATGGCCGTTGGAATTTTAACGTACAGAAAATATATGCTTCAGTCAGTCAAACAAATAAAGAATATAAACAAATTGTTCGTCTGAATGAGGCATAAAGTATACGTTAAAAGTTAAACTGCCGTGTTTGTAGTGTATCGCACGGTAAGCAGAATCTGAACTAAGATCGCAAATTCCAAAATTTGTTTTTCTTCTCAGCATTTCATAAGCGCAAAATTACATAATGCAATATCGTGACCGAAACCGAATCTTAATAATGAAGTTGGTGTATCGTTCCCAGGTCTGCGGAGCGCATGGATATGACCTGTTACTACCATAATTGAGGGCATTTGCATTTTGATGATGTGAGGTTCCCAGCTTAAGTGTCAGGTAAATCTTGCATGCAATGATACTGTGATCTTAGAATTATTTTTCAACATCTCGATCTATGATAAAAGCACGTTTGAGCGTTGTTTCTCAGTGAGTCTTACAAAAAAATACAAACTGATAACTTATTTTCACTTTTATATTGCTACATTTTTTTCCAAAATCTGAACAAATATTTTGAATCGCAATGTTTTAAATATTTCACATTAATTTTCGTTTACTCTCTTAAAGTTTTAAGGTAAATTGAAAGCTGAACCCAGTAAAAAAATATGGTATAAGAACATTTCTTGGAAACTAGTTTCCTGAAATACTATTGTAAGTTTATAAAAGTACTGTAAACTTTACAGGAAATGCATGTAAATTTACTAGTATGTTAATATATTTACAAACATTATTGTATATTTTTAAATAATGACTGTACATTTACAAATAAATTCTTGTACATTTTACGACAATTGTTTGAAGTGTCAAACATTTTTTTTTGGCAACTAGTTCCGAATAATTTTTTGTAAAATTACAAAGTATTTTATTGAAAGTGACAGGCCGTTGGTGGTTATTTTGTTTCACATCAAACACTCTGCCCATGAAAAACATATCCGTCTAATCCCCACAGTTATTCGGAAAATTTAGACCAATATAATGACCTGCAACATTATTGTTGTAGTGCTGAGATTGATACATGTTTTGACACTAGTTTTCAAAGGTTTTACTTGTAAATTATCGCTTTTGTTTTACTGTGTATATCGATGTGTTGAGGAACGTGTCAGTGTCTTTGTCGTTTCGTCGTGTTATATTTGATTTTTTTTTTACATTCATTGTGTTTTCCCCCGCTAAAAATAGCATGTCGTCTGCTATTGGAACCCAATATTGTGCGCAGCGAATTCCTACAGAGGACATTCGAAAAAAAGAATCCTTTGACCGGCTCGCCTGTAATTGGTTGCCGGTGTTCGTATTTTTTTTACACCCCGAAGTTAGAATATTCGTACAAAATGCCAGTGCACAGGTGAGCGGGTCTAGTAACGTGCTTGTGTCTCGGTGTGAGATGTGATGTTCGCGCCGTCTGTGGGCGCACTTAACGGCAACATGTCCGCGCTCTGGAATGCGAGCGTATTTAACAACCAGCCACTCTTGCGTGAAATCGTCTGTGCGCTCCTGGAATTCTTTCAAGCATGGCCCTTCCAAAGAGTACTTTTTGTTTCAAATAGAATCTCGGGAGTTGGAATAAAATTAAAACGTCGTGCATTATATGCAGCAAACAGATAAAAAAAAAAACACTCTTTGTTACGTACGTTATGAAGAGGAAACCGAAAGAAATAATCTTCAATATATTTTTTTAAATATGAAAATAGTATAGCTACAGGAATTTCCGTCATTTTTGTAATCTCATTTTGCCGTTACATTATTTAATGTTCCTGCTCACTGTACCGTGAAAATACGTTTAGTTCGTCACGACTAATTTTTTTAAACGTTATTTTGAGACATTCGTTTCCCTGTGAGTGGATATGTTTGTAGGCTCGAAGTGACACATTTTAACAAGGACTCTGATACGCTGGACAAATACGTAACTGCTCGTACGCACGTAAGCACAAATAACCCTCTACATCTCTTGCTCAGTATGCGCAGAAGTATTGTCACCGTGGGCATGTGAAAATATTTGGTATCAGTAATATACAAGGACCTGCACAATTCGCGTTGTTGTTTGGTGACAGGCTAAACAACATTCCGGAGTGAAATCTGTGATTTCAATGGCCGCGAGACTGTCAGATACGTGTGTGACCGCTTTGTACAGGGTTGGTCACTCTAGTAAGGAACACATTATTGGAGGAATTAATCCTCCGTGGCAGACCACGAAATTTTTTTACCAATGGGAGACGTCGAATGAGTGTAAAGCCGTTAGAGTCTAGTGGAAATGAAAACCCACTATCTGTTCCCGCCTTCGAGCAGGGTCACATTGTTACAGACTCGGAAATGTCGCGGGTTCAACGACCTGTCGGGTAGACCGAACAGTCCTGTGTACACTCTGTCCTCTGCTGCTTGTTCACTGGTGGTTGCCTAAACGAGTGGCCAGTAGTAGACTAAATCTGACGAGGCAGAGAGGGAGTCACTAAATGTTTACATTCAGGTTTGTTATCGATTCAAGATCCTCCAGGGCTAGTCTAATAAATACGGAAAGGAATATTCCGCAAATTCAGTTACGTACATGTTAGAATCCACCGTCCTGTTTATTTTCCAGCCCCGTCCATTTCTCCATTAGCGGCTACTCACTGAAACAGAAAACGTGAACGAATAGTTGAATATTGAGTGTAGCCTACATAGGACAGTGGATACTAACATGCAGGTCATTCAACTAGCGAATCCTTCATCTCCCTACTAATAAACAGTTATTCAATTACGAAAACATTTCACATGCATAGGAGTTTGAACTCTAACGTATCATCAAATGAATTTGTGATATTTCCTAGTCTCTACACATTGTGAACGAGAGAAGGCCGGGGTGGAGGTTGGGCCGGCTGCTCGACTAGCGGGACATACCTGTTGTCCTTCGACCTGAAGAATAGACGAGGAGAGGGTGAGACGAGAGGACAGTGACGGAATGAGAGAGGCGGGGGAAACGGAAGTCGCCCGAGAAAACCCTCCGGCCAACGCATTTACGACATGCGAAAAATCCGGGACCGAACCCGCCGGCGGTCGAACCCGGATCGCCTAGGTGGGAGGCGAGAGGTCTGAACCCCTCTACCACCGCGGTCCATGTTCAGAGTCTTGTCTACTGTAAAAAAAATATAACACGAATTTTGCATGTCTCTGGAAAGGAAATTTTTTTAAATATGACCCGTTTTAGTGGTAGACCACTAGCCTCACATCACGGTGATGCGAGTTCAATTCCCGGTTAGGTCGCTCCCGATTCTAGCACGTGGGAACGTAGCGTGTGTCTGCCGTTGACCGGAAGGTTTCCTCGGAGTACACACGTTTCCCCTCGCCATAGCATTCCATCACTGTTTCACACTCACCTCGTATCACATACACCCACGTTCAAGTAATACAGACATGAATGACGTGACGGCTCGTTTGATACGGGCGAACTTTGTTGTTTATTGGCTGCCCAAACATGTTGATGCCAGCCCCGTGTCTGTTTGGCTCCCGCGTGTTACGGCAAGCGTCCTATTGGCCTGGCTGCCGGCTACCAGGGCAGCCACCTTACGCTGATTGGCGGTAGGTGTCTCAGCCATGTTGCTGGCCAGCGAAGCCATTTTGCTGGTGTGTGTGACTGAGTTTCCGCTGTCCTACCGGCTATTACACTTCTGTATTTCTAAATATTCTGTGGCCGTGCTGTTAAGAGAAGCACTCGCCTGGTGCGTGGACGGTTTTGTAGTGTGTCACGCGTATTATTTTTACACGAAGGTACGGTAAGGTAAGTGGACTCGTTCTCGTCGACAGCGATGTCATTAGAGACGGTGACACACAGCTTGACACAATGACAGGAGCTGGTAGAGGAGTCGGCCATGGCTTGTGTTAAGGAACCATCCCAGCATTCGCCTGGAGCGATTTCGGGAAACCAAGGAAAACCGAAATCAGGATGGCCGGAGTCGGGGATCGAACCCGCGTCCTCCCGAATACGTGTCCAACGTGTTACCGTTGCGTCACCTCGCTCGGTTTTTTACGCGAAACTGCTTCAGTTATTCATATTACGTTTATCTGCGGAAAGGACTCGCACTTGAAACTATGCTTCTACAATTTAAAAAATTCAGCATGCTTTTAGAAACATAATTTACAGACTTCTCAGAATGGCTAAAAACGGCTTTCAAGGCGTGCTATAACTCAGAAAGTACCAAAGTGAGAGGCGTGCGTTGGCCATTACTTCATTTTATCCAAAAATAGCATTTCATGGTCATATCTTACAGTTCCGTAGAAAAAAGACTATTACGAAATCTTTGCACGCTAGTATGGTTCGCTGTGAATAGGGGCGATAAGCTTCTCTTTGAGCTTGAGATGTGGCTCTTATCAAGTCTCTTTTTTTTTTTTTCATGTCGAACGTTGAAATGAGAAATCAGTGAAGACTCCCCTTAACAGCTAACCAAATCTCTCCACTCCACTTAATTAACTAAAAAAAAAAAAGCTGGTTGTGAAGTAAAACGTAAAATTATGTCTGTGGAAAACAGCCAGTATTGTTTTTTTTTTTGTGTGTGTAAAATGGCACGTGTTGTTTTATAACGATCTTTCTGTTTAAAGTACTCGTGTTCTTTTTTTTTTTTTATTTTGCTACGTTACCAGTCCTGTGATACAAATATGATCTTGGCTGTTGCTATGCATTTGGTTTTATAATAAAATATTGTAGTATTGCATTATTTGCGTGAACATGCGTACTCAGCACAGTAATATATGCGCATTTTAATACAGAATTAGTTAGATCCGTTTGAGTAATAGTAATATCGGAACTGTATTCGTGAACTGTTTTATACAGCAGTCTATGTTATTTTGCTCACAAGTGATACGCTATACTTGTAAATTGACGTTTCCTTGAAAGTTGACGAATGTCCGGTTTATCATGTGTAGAGATGATGGTATATCGCGAAAATGTTTTGTGCCAACATAGCCTTGAAAACACTGACACAACGAAGCTGTCTATAGACCAAAACCTGCATCCAATATTATAATAGCGCGGTATTCTTATTGGCTTAGTCAAATAGGGCAGTAGCTCCACGTACAAGGAAAAGCCAGTACTATTTTGATAAGCTGAACGTACGTTGAAGCCTAGCAAATAGTCAAGTTTTCCCGCGATAAACCATCATCTCTAATCATGTGATGGCTGTCAGTACATAAAGTTAAGAATATTAAATAGTATTTAGTTTACCGGTATGATAACATTGCGTTTGTGTTTTTCCTGGCGTTATTTAAAGTTGTTATCGGGGAATGCCGGGAATGTCCAGGTATGTTACTAGATATCACGCATGGAACGTTGCTGATCCCTTATTAGTAGGGCCATGAACTTTTCGCGAAAATAATTTTGCCTCAGTTTGTTTCAGTTCCGATTCATAGCCAGTGATTGTATGTTTTAACTCTCACGTGTCTTGAGGTTCTTCCTGCGAATAACACACGTGTGGTGTCGCAGTAACATTACTGTGGTTGGTACAGTCAAATGAGAGCTACCAATAATCATGAAGCAGAACTGCAGACGTGCACGTAAGACATTGAAACAAACTGGGGCAAAATTCTTGTAGCGAAATGTTCCTTGCCCTACTTATTAGTGGGAAGCTGAACAAGTCTCGTTTTCTTTTGGGCACAAATTGAATCCAAAAATCTTTTGAGTTCGTACCGTTGTCGTCATTGGTGCTTGACCTATGTGACACCCCCTGAACACAGAATATTTAGGAATACAGAAGTGAAATTGCCGATAGGACAGCAAACTCAGGGCCGATATTATAAACGTCTTTCGATTGACAACCAACTATACTATCCCCATAGAGAAAGCATTGGTGAGCAGTTGGTTGTCATTCGAAAGCCGTTTATAGATACGGGCCTCAGGGTTTCACACGCCAGAAAAATTGCTTTTTTGGCCCGCAACATGCCTACAGCCAATCAGCGTAAGGCGGCTGGTCAGCTAGCCGGCAGCCAGGCCAATAGGAAACCTTCCGTAACATGCAGAAACCAAGCAGACAGGGGGCTTGTATTAACTAACTCCGGCAGCCAATGAGCGGTGCAGTTCGCCCGTGTCAAAAGAGCCGCCACGTTATTTCACGTCTGTATTACTATATAGTCTATGACCAGGAGGAAGCTGAGCCGATAATAAATAATCAACAAAATAGAGGCCCAATCATGTTGTAGCTCTGTGTCAGCAAGAAGCCTACACTCTAAAAATGGTTTGTAAATTTACCAGACGTGCGTATAGAAGCGCTAAGAAAGTGGGTATGGTAGAATAGTTTCTCAGACATCCATGGTAGCATTCCTAAACATTTTTATAAAACAGTCAAATGTATACTGAAGTTACCAGACTTGTACTGTAACAACTGTAAAAGTTTGCATATTTACAAGGTGGAAGTATGGTAACTGTACCATACTGCGTCTGGGACAATAACTTGCTAAACATTCAAGGAAGTTTTTTACAGTGATGAGCTGCAGATTTGTCTACTTGAGTATACAAGATTATTTCCTGCAGGTCAGTGAATCGATACGAATTTTTCCGGCCTCTATTGATTAAGTTTTGTCATATTATAGGCTCTATACCTTGAAAAGGACTATTTGCGTGCTTGTGAAGTTATAAAGCACAGTTAACGTAATTTCTGCCTTTTCCATTTCTCTTTCACCGTCGTTTTCCAGAACTGCTAGCGTGCATATATTTGCCCCATTCCCTCCCCAACCTGTGTTTCCAGGTCAAGGGAAAAACTCCAACCTCTGTTTTTTTTTTTTACGTATAATTTATTGTAGTTGTATTTCGTCAGCAGCAGGCCAGGATATACACTTTGCAGAGGCGCTGAGTCACCGTTGTAAGGTTGTAAGTTTACAACGGCGTTATAAAATTTTTTATTTTTAACAACGACAGACTACTATTATGGTGTCTGTGATGCGCAGTATTCTATCGTTGAAAATTAACATTATTTGTGAGGTACCAGCTTGAAGACGTTTATTAATATCAATGTGCCTAATTTTATATTTAAGCTAGAAATATATCCTGCATCAGTCAGTATTATCTGTTATTTCAATGTACAAGTTAATTAGTAGTCTAATCGTCTGTATTCGTTGGGATTCGTTCACGTATCGTAATGTTGTGACAAACTTCGAAGTGCGCAACAGTTAATTAGTAAAAGTTTAAGTAAACTCTCATGAAGTCGTTAGTTAAATATAACGTTGTTAACTAGAGATATCCTCCATACCTGAAAAATAAGTTACAAAATTTAAAAATCATTTTAGGCGTAGGTTAATGAAGGAATGAACAAAAAAGTTAATAAATTTGTGTGCTACGGTTTATTTAACTACAGATACTTTCTCACATCCTTTAACACACAGAAAATACTTGCGAAATTTCCAAAGAAGTTTAATAGCATATCTACAAAGATTTACTTTGTAAAATTATTGGTTCGTAACGTTGCAATAAAACTTACAAAACCTTTGCAGTTAGTAAAATCGCGGGTATGTCGGAAATTATGTATTTATACACTACTAACATCCTCTGCTGAGCGTTTTGCCTTAACAAAGTGAACATTTACATTTATTACGCGGTTAAAATTAAGAAAGTTAAGTTATTAAACGCTACGTTGAACATAAAAAAATAGTATTCAGTATGAGGGTTAAGATAGTCTGGGAGTAAGTTGCGTCTAACAGGCGTAATTATGTAGGTTCAAATCTTGGTGTTTCCGCAGTGCTTTAACATTTATTTGCCTCAAAATATTTACACGTTAAGTTATTTGTTCAACTGCTATTTAAAATAAGTTGATTTTAGTGTTTAGAATAAAACATTTCAAATAACGTTTATCTTTATTTCAAGTGTATATACGAGGCTGTACAGAGAACTTTTACATATGTAAACCTTGTATTTTTTACAACAACAAAATTTGAAGTTTTAATCAAATTGAAATTATGTGGCAACTGGGTTTCCAAGGATTATCCTTGTAAAAGTACAAAACTGTTTAGTAGAGTGCATATAGCATAAATTTCGTTAGTATAGGAAGCATCTAAATTTATTTTTTAAAAATCTAAATTTTTTTTGCCGTTGTTAGAACCATCTTTTTGGGCTTGAATTGCTACATGCCATATTTTCCGGATAAATACAATTACATGGCGCTGCTCAAACCTTGAGCTAAGATGCTGCATGAATTGGTTACAGAAAAAATTGGAACACAGCTGACTGAAAATTTTGTAATCCATGAGTTTGTGCAGAATCAGTAATTATTTGTAATAAAATATATTTCTCTAAAAAAATCAGATATTCGGTTCCTACTTGCTGTTGAATTAGCGAGTAAGGCGGCGCAGCGAACGCACCTGACGTGCATTTGGGACCCGTTCGATTCTCGATCTGGCCATCCTTACTTTGGTATTACCTAGTTTTCTGAAAGACTGTTCAGGCGCCCGCCTACTGCCCGTGTGTTTGTGTGAGTGAGGCACAGCGACAAGGGCGATGTTGACAAGTTAATCTGGTGCGGTATCGCTTCTCCTGTAGGACACTAGAACGGCGTGCAGTGATATCGTAGGTCACTTGCCCGACTGACGTTTTCACTGGTGACACCATCATTTTAAGCAAACTCCATTGCAAGTTTCTAGAGTAGTTTCCTACGAATACCGTGAGTAGTTTTTCGTATATAACAGGTTGAAAAAGCTGTTTTTGGCTCCGAATTGCTTTCCTAATTGACGTGATATTTTTTAAAGCTACATTTACCTTGTAGTTTGAAGTGTATTTTCTTTTAGTACATTGGCAAAATGGGTACATAAAGAATAGTTTCATTAAAAAAAAAAGTATTTACGAACAAACTGCAACGCGTTTAAAGGACATGGTAGCCGCGCCTAAGGCAATGCTCTTTAGTTTATACTGTTTATGTGATTATTATCTTTTTTTTTACCGAAACGAGGGCAAATATCAAAAATCTGTCTGGCAATTTTGTTTAATTTTTTTTTTTTCGTAAAAGCTATTTTTTTAAGCAAGAAGTTAAATTCATTCGATTAAATTGAGCCGTGGAACCTTTGCCTATTCAAATAATTTTGCAGGTAAAAGTTAAATTAGGTTAGTTTAGGTTAGGTAACCTAACTTTAGCTAACCTAACATTAAATTAGGTCAGAATAGGTTAGTTGACCTAAACTAACATAATCTAAATAAATCGAACAAAAATTGTGTAGGACTATTTTAGAGTCATTAGAAGTAGACCTACTTTAAAAAATTAAAGTTTGGTAACCAAATCTTACCTAACCCAACTTAAAACTAACAAAATTTAACTTAACTAACCTACACTAACGTACAATAACCTATCTTAACCTAAAATAACATAACCTAACGAAACATTTTAAGGTAGGACTACTTGTAACGCTTCTAGAAACATTATTTATCAGTATACAGTATGTCTAAACCAATAGTTTAGACGGTACACGATTGATAGTGATTCTTAATGTTTACCATTTTGCATCATTGAGAGACGTGTTCGAGGGAAAAACAGCCCATTTGAGCACCTTGCGTTCAGAGGCGATGAAGCGTGTGGTGAGCTAGTGAGAGTCGGCCTTACAGCTCACAAGCTTCTGAGCACCGGTGGCGCTCGTTGTAGACCAATAACATTTATATTATACATGCGACAGTATTGTCATTGTACGTGTCGAAAATCAAAGTTCTGAACTCCGGTTTCCAGGATGTATACTTTTCTCCTTTATCTTGAGAAGGCTGCCTAAGCCATAGAACTGTTTTTTCTATCTTTGTTTGTCATTCGATAAAACTAAAGTAAAGCATGACGTGTGTCGTTATTAGTGTTTTAATTCTTCCTGAAAAACAAATACATAGTACGAGAACAGTTACTTTCAGATATACGAGTCTATATATACATATATATATATATATATATATATATATATATATATATATATATGCCTACTTCGATTTTACAGACGATGTCTCGCTAGCGATTCATCTCAAATAGATGTCCGATCCTGGTTCCACTCCCGGCGGGGTCGATCTCCGAATTTACGTATGTGGGGGGTATCATGCCGGAAGATGCCGTTTGTCGGCGGGTTATCTCGGGGATCTCCCGTTTTCCTCGCCCATTCATTACTAGAGACATGCAAAATTCGCGTTATTTTCTGACGACTGACTAGACTCCAAGTGACTATAGGCTCGTTCGACATCTCCCGCTGGCCGATATTGTCGTGACTTGCCGCGGAGAATGCTTACACGGTAGAAAGGCGAATCTCTGTAAAGACGTAACACACGTAAAAGATAACATATAAAAGTTCGTAGCCAATTAAATCGCAGATTATGCTCTGTTAAGTATAGGAAAGTGAAGTTTAGTCTGCTACCAAATGATAACGCGAATTTTGCATGTCTCTATTCATTACAGCACTGCTGAATACGTCATTCACCCCTCACCCTCACCAGTGCTAAAGATGTAGATGTTAAAAGTTGACCGACCTCTCTTCGCTTCGTTTCAAATAGATGTAGTGTAAAACAGGAAGGACATTTCTTGACGATGACCTAGGGCGGTGCTGACCTACTTCACAACTTGGCCGTGTAGTTGCCCTAGGTACGTCGCACCAGGTGTGTGCAATGATTGCATGGTCACCACACGCGTGCCGGGGTGCGATGAAGGGTGTTAGCATAGGGGTTGTGGGGTTGGATGGGTAACCGCTCCACAGACGAAGCTGCTCACACGAACCAGTGAGTGTACGCGCCATCGTCTGTGCCCGCCAGCCGCGCGCTAATCCCCCAGCTGCGCGCGCTGATTGGTTGGCGGTGACTCGCGCCTGATCACCTGCGGTGTTGCTAGCTTTCCACTCCGCCTCGCCCTGCGACGTTGCGCCTCCGTCAACCTTCACTCCTGGTAGAACAACTTGCCTTTCAAGTGTCAACGCATGTGTATTTAAGTATAAAAAAATAATGGTATAGTGGTTGCAATTTCTTTTTTATAATTTTGAATAAGTGTAATGACTAGAGGTACGGCGGAGTTATTCTAGGTCAGATTGAACTCCAAGTACGTTCACGTCTGTTTCGCTTCTCTGGTCGAACGATGTATGTTTTAAAATGTATATAACGACTACACTCCAGTAATACATAATAACTAGAGATACTGAAAAATCTGGGGAAAAGTTGACTGTCTGCTAGGCTCCTACGTGCTGTACATAACATTGAAGGTTTGGTATCGCTGATTGACTATCGTTTATTTGAGTACTTTTTCTCTCTTGGTTATAACTGTACAGCTTTAACACAGAACGTCTGTACTTCGTAAGAAATAACGTCTTCCAATAATACTACAATAAATATACTACGGTTTATTGCTGACTATGTTCACTTTAAATATTTAAGCGATTTTCCACTGCCTCTAATAATGTCGTACGTACACATCCGCAGCTCTGCTTCAAGGTTATTGGCAGAGTGTATTTGTACAGACACGTCTCGCATTTTGACTGTGCCAATCAGAATAAGGTTATTGAGACACCACGAGTGTTTTATTTGTTGCTGAATCGCAAGACGCGTGAGAGTTCAAAACATCCAATTACTAGGGTTACGATTTTGTCGCGAAAAGATTTTTGCCCCACTTTGTTTCAGTGACTCACGTGCACAACGGCAGTTCTGTTTCAAGGTTATTGGCAGCGTGTCTTTGTTCAGACACGTTTCTCATTTGACTGCACCAATCAGAATAAGATCATTGCGGGTCTGTACGTCTGTAATTTGCCAAGGCAAGTGAGAGTAAAATCATCCAACCACAGACGATGTAGCAGAGCTGCAGGTGTGCACATGACGCATCGAAACCAAATGTTGCAAAAATCTTTTCGCCATAAAAAATCGCGGCTCTACCAATTACTTACCACGAAGCAGAGCTGCAGATGTGTAAGTAAGTGAAAAAAAAGGTGATTCAAAAGGATTTTCACAAGATAATTTTGTCCATGTATATATATATATATATATATATATATATATATATATATATATATATATATATATATATATATATATATATATATATATATATATACATACATACATACATAAAACCGCGGAAAAGCTCGAGGGCACAGGTTTCCAGATCTAAGTCAAGAATAATGAGTATAGCAACCTTGCCTCTATGGTCAAAAATACGAGCGTAATACCGCCGTTATACGTGAAAGTTGTGTTAGTGAACATTTTAAGTGACGATAATTCAACAACCACTACAAATGGAACGCTGGCCTTCCGGATTACATTCTGATGCATGACGACACGTGCAAAGGGAATAAATCCCATGCTTTCAAAACATGGGGTCGCTTATGTTATTATGCTTGTATTTCTATACATGTACGCCTGTAGCAGCCCATCCTAGTAAATAAAGAACGGGAATGACGTAAGAAATAATGAAGACGCTGTTGTCCGAATACGCTCAGCAAACAGTTTCTGAGATGCAGGCCCTCAAAAGTCGCAGCATTGTGGCAAGGTGTAATTAAGACTTGTTTCGTACAATGTAAATACGAGGATGCAATCACTGTCGTGATTTCTGCTGGTACGTGCACGTTGTAGCTTCTGTATTTCAAGAAAATTTAAACAACGAAACATGTTATTTTTATACTGCATTGCATTACGCGTACCACCAAAGACGTCCTGCCTGCGCCCCTGCATACAAGTACCTCTCTTCCCCCATACTTGTAATGTGTGTTGCATACCTCTCGGCAATAACGTTTTACATCGCTAGTGTTCCTCGGTAGCATGTCATCATGACGTATGCCTGTCGCCCATCCGGCCCGAAAAATGGATGACGTGAGGGTGAAATAAGTGAGGAGAGAGGCGGGGGAAACGAGAATTCTCCAAGAAAACCCGCCACGTTTCCCACACGCGAAAAATCCGGGACCTAACCCGTCAGGGATCGAACCCGGATCGCCTAGTTAGGAGGCGAGATGTCTGATCCCTCGACCACTGCGGCGCCTAACACTTTCTAAATAATAGAATATAAATAATCCCATGATAAATTGTATCAAGTCACATAACATGCAAATAAATAAAAAATTTAAAGTTCAAGACAAATTACCATGCGACAGAATAAAGAAACACCGAGAAAACCTAGGATGCCAAAATTATGATCGCACGGACAACAACTAACACGACGACAAAGTTATTTACAATTCAGGATGATCAAACAACGGTGTCACAAACTTAAAGACTAGACCAAACAACGACGAAAACACATAAGACATGAGCTTTCCTGAGGCTTGATAGTCACGACCAGTGGCGGCTCGTGGGTTGTTGCCAGGTAGGGCTGTAGTTGCCGAGAACTGTACAGGGTTGTGCGCTGGTTGACTCTACAGCCACTGACACGCTGATGTGCAGGTGCTCCTTACTACTGAGTGGTCACAACACATCAAGTAGCCGGCAAATATTTCATGGTCGTTGGTCTACGGCGCGTTCATCAAGAGTGTACAGTTCTGACTATCTGCAGCCCCACCTGGCAACAACCCACGAGCCGCCACAGATCACGGCGTTTCTGGAGTTGACATCTCTTCCCGTCTTCAGGCAGACTATAAGAGAAAACTAGAACAGAATTAACAGGACCAATTCCTGCTGGGATTTTTTATTTATGTAATTTTTTACTACAACCTATTCGGCTTGTTTTTCCTTTATTATTCTTGGTTCACTCTTGGTTTTCTTAGACGACGAAGCATTGCAGTGGCTGGTAGAGTATGTCTTTCTCAAGCCGAACTGAGATATTCGGTAATTTTATTTAACAATAAAAGTTGTAACATAAATGTTACCACTGTTGTTTGCTCGCGGTGTTATCTCATTTCACACAAAGAAGAGTAAGACAGTTGGAAATTTCATTACGTTTTGTTAATGTAGAAAGTACATGGCTTTGGCCCTGGAGTGGGACATCGACATTTTGCATTCGGTGAGATGCTTCAAACTTTCTCTGATGTCGAAGGGCACCAGATTCCATTCCAGGTAGAGAACTGCGGGAAATTAAAACTAATTTTCCGTTACGTTGGAATTTACAAGACGGTAGAATGAGATAGTAACAAGTCTCGGTAGAAACCCAGACATTTGGCAGATTCGATCGAGGAGCTGTTGGATTCCTTACTTATGTATGTGTTGGTAAATTTTTCGAAAGGGCGATTGTAAACTGGACATTGAGAACTCTGAACCAACGGCGAACCTGCGTTTAAACACACACGGACTCCTGTGCTGCAACTATGTTCACTCACTGGAGTTGCAGCCAACAAACAAGCTGAGGAGAGAGTGTACATAGGACTACGGAATGTCGTTGAACTCGCGAAATATTCCCTCTGTGTAGATTGGATTTAAATTAAAAATGTGTAGTTTACTTTAGAATAAGTGTTGGTTTTTTTTAACATATTAGCCTTAGTCTATATATATATATATATATATATATATATATATATATATATATATATATATTTTTTTTTTTTTTTAACTCGGAAGGAGAAGGAAGACTAAAGGTGATGGATTACAAATGTTTGAAAGTGACGTATTAGCTACGGACCTGAAAAATTCGCGTTTTCTTTTGGCCCCAAGCTATAATTCCAGTAACTGTAAGTTCGTGCCGCTTTCGCAATTGGTCGTCATTTATTTGACACTTCCCGGAAGTCGTTTAGCCAATAGCACAGAAACAACTGAATGCAGGCCCATATCACTGCGTCATCGAGCAGCCAGTGAGCAGATAATGTCTGCTTGAATACACACATGTTCTTGGAGGTTAGCCTACACGTCAGTGAACACGCGAATTTTTCCCGTCTCTACGTATTACATTCCTGTGACGGCTACAGACATTAGAAATAGCGAAACCCTTTCGTAGCCGCATATTTCCCAAAACTCCTTAGCCTTCTGATAGGACGAAGGTCATTGGACACAGTTTAGCTGTTTCTAGACGAATCACAAATGGTTCGGTTGTAGAGGGCGAAGAGATTTTGGTTTTGGTTAGCACTTATCATTTAGAACATTTAGGTATTCAGCGCAGGAGAGGGGAGGTATGAAGTGAGTACGGAGCAACGCCGGAATGAAGGACGTAAAACGAGAGACCCCCGAGAAAGCTCGTTGATAGTGACATCGTCTTGCACGATTCCCACATACGAAAATCCGGGGACCGACCCCTGCGGGAATCGAACCTGGATTGCCTTTGTGGGAGGCGAGTTTAGCCACTGTGCCAACTGCGGCCTCAAATGTTCAGTAGTAACATACCATAGGCATTATTGGCTTGTTTAAATAGAAACACACAATGAAAGAAGAAAGTCAGACACAAGTACAACAAAACCTAATCCGCAGTCTAATTTTTCTGCGGTAGATGACCGTATCTGTGATTAAAAAAAAAGTAAAAAAAAAAAAAATGTATCCTGCTACAACAAGATGCTTGAAAGCGTATTTGTGCGCAATGCTGCATTAAGATTGATATGTAGCCTCATGTGCCCGATAATGGAGACGTGTTTGTATTAATTAGTAAACCATACTCTGATGTGTTTGTCAAGAAAATGCGAGTAGAATTTGTGATTAGTGACTGTGATGTGTCTGTATTAAATGTTTCTGAATCCCATTTCACTCATATATATATATATATATATGATTTACTATTTCGTAAACAGTTAACGCAATGAAAGGTTTAGCTTCGTTCCTATTTATATATGTTTAATAAATTTTACGAAGTTTTGAGTCAGGAAGAAAGTGAAGGATAATCCAATGTGATTAGTGACACGGGCTGTTAGCCGCCTCATTTCATACTGGAGGTCGCCCAAGTCTGAGCAGTTATCTGTCGCTCGCGCGAGCTCTCTGCCAGTAGAGGCGCTGTATAACTTGATTATCTGCTGAGATGCTGCCGTAATGCCACGCCCTCCAAGTATAGTCTGTTACACAGACTAGTGGACTCATCCAAGAATACTGCTGGCCTAGTTCTGTCTGATGTGGTATCACTGCCCTTTGGTTCCCAGATTTTACTGTGCTGCCAACATATCTGCACTTTACCTCTCTCCTGTTGTCAGAGTATAGTGTAAACCTACAGCACTTAGTGACACTAAGGTTTCGAACTTTAGTAGTATGGTAAACATTTTAGTTATCATATTATATATGTTATATTGGAAACTTAGTGAGAAGACTGCTCTCTCTTGGTAACCTAGTAAACTCAGTGTACACAGTCATCCAAATTTTGTGAGTCCTTCGACATGGTTTATAACGATATTAAGGTATATTACGATATATAGTCAGATTACTATATGTAACCTTGGTAATTGTTTGTGCTGGGATAACTGTGGTGCCCTGTTTTTTCTCGTATTTTTTCAATAGTTTTTTTATTTGTGTTATTTGAAATAATTTATAACGGAGATGTTTAAATTTATTTGTTTGGTTTGTGTTAGTTTCTTTGGTGTGTGTTAAAATAATTCGCTTTATTCAAAGTATTCACTGTTCAACGAATATACTGGAATCCCTTTCTGAAATGACGTTTACCACTCCGTTAAATACATTTTGTAGCAACTTCAGTTGTAATATTTTTAATGCGAAAAAAAAAACTTCGTGTTAACAGGTTAGAAGAAAATGTTGAAACTAACAAATAGCGTAAAAGCATTAATCGACTGAAATAAATAAAAAATGTACAGGTCCTTAAGCGTGTTCAAGTGAGGAAATATCATAATGTAATATTAGCATGAAATCGGGTTAGTTTTGTAGATTCTATTTAGGAGCACATTTTACTCTTAGAATATAATTAAGCTTAGCCAATTTTCCCATTATGGTATTTCATAGTCCAAATTTGCAAGTTTTATACTTCGTGCACATCGGGAAAACCAATTAACATACAGTAATGAAAGAACTCACTTTGAATCTACAAGTCACGTGCTACGAATTAAAGTACCGGTATATAAAAACCTCTTAAGTACTAAATATTTATGTAAGTTTAAAAAAAAAAATTTGGTATTGTTTTGCTAGGTTAAGTTTTTTTTTATTTTAATACAAACATATTTTGTAATGGGATTTTTTACGCTTCAGTATGTAGCTCGTGACATGTAGTTTAAATGTGAATTATTTCATTCCATCAGTTTTCGCTGTGTACATGAAGTAAACGTATGCAAATTTTGACTTTGAAATGTCATTATGCGAAAACTAGCTGAGTTAAATAATTTGTAAGTGGGTATTGTACTCGTAAGTAACGTCTACAAAACTGACAATATTTCATACAAACATGTAATTATGGTTTCCCCCTCTTGAACACCCTCTCAAACAATACTCAATTGACAGCGGGCAGCCTGTGTACACTTGTGATTTCTTCTGGCTCAATTACTTAAAGTGGTATGACACAGTGTCAGCTGAATGGATAATGCATTGTAACGCACTGAACAGGAAGTCTTTGAAATAACGTTGCTGTGGGACTCGATGAGAATGTATGGGTTTGTGTGCATTCATCATTGCTAGACGTAGTGGAAAATCGCAAGAATTTTTCATGACACCGTAGCTTGCTAAACAGTGTAGCGGCTTGCACAATTTATGAGTTGAGGATGGTTTTATAGTTGTTTGAAACATGAATCACAAATATTCAGTTGCGGTGCACGAGAGTTATCATTGGCCCAGTAAAGGTTAATTCTACAACAGGTTAGAAAGAAAATGTGTTTTCTGATAGAAGAGTTTGGTTCAGGAAAGAATTCTGCCGCTAGTTTCGCTGCTATCTCTAAGGGACCAGAGCAGTACGAAACTTTAGTAAAATTAAATTTTAATATGTTTGGAAATGACGGAAGTGATTAACTTAATTATAAAGTGAAATTAACCAATTTCGCGTTTTAAATGATCAACTTTATGTAACTTAAAATTCAGGAAAGCTCTGTCATTGGTCAGTTTGCACCCAGTAGCGATACCAGCGCTCAAGCGGCAGAATTTTTCCTTGTCACACACTTTGAACATTGCTCTTTCTAACCTGTAGTCGAATATTAACCTTAGCTCAGTTAACTGGGGACACGAAAATATCGAAATAAGAACATCGTCAGAGAATTATGTATATTTTATGTCGAAGCCTAGCTTACAGTAAACTTTTCCCGCAATTAGTCACTGTCCGTAACCATTGCTTATGTGTTTATTTGGCAATAAATGTCCGTTTAATGTGGCGGTCAAATCAACCAGGAAAATAGAAATACTTGAGGTATTCGAATATCCAGTTAACCGTTAAAAAATAAATAAATTCGAGTCATGTCGTTGCAGTTGAAGTTCCCCTGGACGTTTCTTTGGCTTGATCGTCACAACAGAGTTTTTTTTTATGTTAACGTAAGCAATGATGTATATGTCCACAAACTCGTACATTCGCTGATACATTAGGCTATTGGGGTAGCCAGGGTTTGTGTGAAAGGGGCAGGGTTTAACCTGATAGTAATATGGACATTGACCACCCCTTTAAAACTTGTGGTCCGGGGGTCCTACCCCGGGAGAATTTTGTTTTCAAGGTGCAAAATAGTACTATTTTAGCAATTTTCGTGAATAAATATTATGTATTTTAACGGTAAAAAAGTTTTTAATTTTTTAATAATTTTCTTTAAGACTAGTATCGATGAGCAAGGAGAAGGAATGCAACCCATATCTCACCCCCTTCCATTGCTTAACCCTACAGGAGGGCCGCTCAGAGATCAAGAGAGCCCTCACCTCGGTTGAACGCGCGGTAATGCTTTCAGCATTAGTATTGTGTCATTAGGTTGGTTTGTTACATAGTTCTGGTTGTTATGAAAGCGAACCAGGTGCTAATAAAGACTGTTGTCTGGCTGGACGTATTTTGCGCGTGCGTAGTTAAGAAGAACGATACTAAGAAGGGCTACTCATAGCAGGTACACGTATCGCGTCTCATCATAGCCTTCAGACGTGATGAACTGAACTAACGTGTAGTCGCCTAGCGGATCGCGAGCTTCTATGAGACAGTCAGAGGAAGCTTTAGTTGTATGGCGTGCAGTTAAACATGGGCATAACGTATGCTGTATGTGTTTATGCATTTTTATATATTCTATGCCAGGACGGGAACAACTAAGAATGACCGCGGAAACATATACGTTATGTCCGTAAAGTCATGGTGCACTTTTGACTGATAGTCACGGGAAAAAGCACTTTTGACTGGCCACGGGAGAGCAACGAAAGAAGATAGAAGTGTGAAATCTGCGCGAAATAAAACGAAAACGTTCTAAGTTTCTGTAGTATGATGTGCACGTGCGTGCGCACACAAGCGATGAGGCAACGTCATGAACTGCGCAGAGCTGTAGATCAGCCGTACATCATGACTTTACAGACCAAGTGTATTTTCCAGTAAAAAAAAAATTTAGACGTGAATTGGTGTGCACACAGGTTTGAAGTTATTTGAATGATATTCGTATGCTTACATCACTCACGCGCGTTGAGAAAATTTTCGAATTAGTGTATATAAACCGAAGCTCTGTACACCGCCTGGTGGAATTCTCAACTTAGCCGTGCCAGTTTTTTTAAACGTAATTGAACGGTACTTCAATATTCTTAGCGGTATTGTAGTCTAACTTATTATTTTCAATAGCACGACATAAGTTTCACTTGTTTGAAGAAATCGAAAAGATATTAATTTTGTTGTAGCGATACAATATGTATAATTGCCGTATCAAACGTTTGATTTACTTATGCCAAGAAAATTTTGATTAAGTCTACAAAATATATTTTTGTCAGGATTTTCATGTGAAGTGTTTTATCTTTCAGGACAATTCGTCTTTGTATGTCGTTAATTTATTTTGAATATTGTATTATTTCAGTAGGCAGTCGGTCGTTCTACTAATGCCTAGTTTTGTATGTCGTCGTTCATAAACATCTCAAATGTCTGACATCTTGCTATCTGACATACATGACGAAATTAACTGTGCAGCAAAACCATAAAATGCTAGCAAAAAATAACCAAAGCGCAAATATCTAGAATGATAAAACGTTCATTTTACAGACCACAATAGACACGCACTAGAAAATATTGGCAGTAGAGGAGAAGAACTAAAGAAAAACATAAAATATTTTTAAAAATGGTATAAGTAGGGAACAAACAACACATTTGTAATGAAATATAGTATTACAACCACGTTTAGCGATATAAAGTTATTCTTTCGAAGTAGAATAAAATTTTTCAGTTAGGTTATTTAGATATGGCAGTTAAAATTTTGTTAAAACTCCATTCACGTTTTTTTTTTTGCGGTGTAGTTAAAAAACACTCAGTGTTGCCAAAGAAAGTATGAATTGAATTAATTTATCAAAGTGAAAGCTAAGTTTTTAAAGAGGAAAGATAATAAATACAATTGTTCATGTAACTGATACAGTGGCGTAGGAAACCACACAAACGTAACTGAATACAGCCTTTTGGAGTTTTTCGGACGTTATAAATGAGGCACAAAATTCTGCTGTCAGAGTGCAGTTAGTCTTGCTGAAATGTGACGTGGAAATATAGGGTTGTGTGTGCTCGCTGGCTTCGCCGATACGTACAGGCAACCGTGTGTTTTGATACTTATTGTTCTCGACAGCGCAGAACAGAGAACAAGACAAAAAGGACCCACACATGTGGACACGGCTGTCGTGTAGAGAAGTATAAGTCGAGATACACGCCGTGTCGTAATAACAGGAATTGGATGACCTGGGAGAAATTGATATTTTCTGGAGGACCGTCTACCTCAGTGGAGTTACAGCTCTCTTGCCTTTTCCTTTCTGATTCCGTCTTCCTCCGTCCCTCTCGCTCGTGACATTTAATTCGTCGGAGTAGAGGAAAACGGAAGGGCGGGCTGGGAGAATTAAAAGTTCTTGCTTTCTGAGGCACATCGAGAGAAAGATTAGTTTGACCTAACTGAATATTTTTAAGCACGGCCAACCAGAAATGAAATATACTCCGTAGTTTTAACCTGACGTTTATTTTGGCCTGTGAAAAGACCTTCAAGTCTTCACGTGTGTGTTTTTTAAACAGTAAAGTGAAGTCGCCTTTGTTTTACCATATATAGAGATGTTGGTATATCATGAAAATATTTTGTGTCAACATACCCTTGCGTGAGAGTGAGTAAGAGATTCTGATCGAGGTCTTTAGAGCTGGTGAAGGGTGACATGAGGTGAGTATGGAGCAATACCGGAATGAAAGGGCGGGGGAAACGGGAGATCCCCGAGAAAACCCGCCGACCAATGGCATCGTCCGGCACGATTCCCACATGCGAAAATCCAGGGACCGACCCCGCCGGGGATCGAACCCGGATCGTTTTGGTGGTAGGTGAGAGGTCTGACCTCTCGGCTACCGTGGACCCCAACATACCCTTGAAAACACTGTAGTTTCCCGCAACATTATGATTGGGTAATACACGTCTGCACTCCGTAGCTGTTTGCAGCCCAATTACACGCATTAAATATTACAATAGCAGGATTCTTATCGGCTCAGTTAAATTGGGCAACAGCCCCACGTACAGGGAAAAGCCAATGAGCTTTTGATAAGCTGAATGTACGTTGAAATTCAGTTAGTAGTCGAGTTTTTCCGTGATATACTATCACCTCTAACCATAGATTGAATGCAGCTAAGCAGCTTTTCGCTGTGGCATTTGTTTCTATTTTTCAGTGAAGTATTTTCGTGGCCCCTACATACTTCTCGATTGTAAAAGAAAAAAAATTAAATAGAGTATGCATATGTATTACAATTATTTATTAAAATATTGCTGTGATGTTTTGAAAGATCGTATTGTATTTATTTTTTTCTTGTAATGTACATGTTCAGGCGTAAAAATCTGTTTTGGGTCAAGATTCTGTAGTATAATTTCGCAGCATTTGGCCGTTTTGCAAAACATTAAAAAATAAATGTATGTGTTCTGCATCCGTTGATTTATTAACAATGCATTTTTGTGGCTAACATAATTTGAGACCTACTGGCATTCGATGTAATTCTTTAATTCATCTGCTGTAAATTTACAACAGTTTATCAATTCTAAATACTTATAAACCTATGGGGAAAAGAATATGGACTGCACCAGCACAGTGTAATATTCAGGGCTGCTTTAAATTAACCATCGGCTCTTAAAGTGCTGTATTTTCAATGGTTACAGCAATACTATTAAAGTCTGAAGTGTGAAAAATAAGGGAAAAGTCTCGCAAGTTTTTCTCACATGTTATGGATTTTCTCTGTGTTGCCACTTGGACACACAAGAAGCATGCCAAGGCGACAGTTTGTTGTTTTTGTTAACTTATGTCTTATCAAATACATCTGTCCCGAATATCTTGTCAACTAATTTTAATGTGATTAAGTGGAGCTTACATAACTTAAAGACCTTTAAATAAATCGCATTCAATATAAGCACCGTGTTTTTTCAAAGCTCTATTTTGTACCTCATTTTGTGTAGAGTCTGTAAAAAGAACAGTATTTCGCATGACTTTGCGTGCGAAATAGTGGCTCCTTTCTTTTATAGAATAATCCGAGTTCCCGCGTTACAAATTCACAAATTCTTTAAGGTCTGTGTTTAAAGTTCAATTCTGTAATTTGCGATATACTTCTTAACGTCACAGTTGTTAGTCTATTTGTCCAGGTACGCCAAAATGCTATGAAATTAATGTCTCTGCAAATAACACATTCAAAACTGCGAATACAATCTTCGTTTCTTTTAATTGTTATCTACATCTACAATTTTTTCTTTAACTTTCGATGATTTTTCTGTAGCGTCAAATGTCAGAGATGATTGTTTTATTTACACAGGATGTTTCGTTGTTGTGTACACACCCCTCATATCTATTTGTGACGATAACGGAAAGTGAAAATACATTCGTCTTAGTGTTAAAGTGCTTCCCAACTGTTACAGTAGGGGTAGAAAAATCTTGTAATTAAATATGCTACTGACCGCCTCAATGTAGTCCTTTACTTAACCATCCTGTAAGACGTATTGCCAGAATTGGTGGAGGAAGTACCACTGGCAGTTCGACTATCCATGTGGTTTCAGCACGATGGGGCTCCACTACATTTTTCTGTTGCAACATGCCGCCATCTTAACACCACGTTTGCAGGTTGATGGACAGGCAAAAGAGGGTATATCCGTTGGCCGGCTCGATCTCCAGATTTTTTATGGAGGTCATGTTAATTCCCTGATTTACGAGACGCCTGTGACTAGCCAGGAAGATCTTGTAGCATGTATGATAGCCTCATTTGATTGTGTACGTGCCATACCAAACGTTTAGTCACGAGTACAGGCCAACCTGATCTGCCGTTGTCAGTTGTGTGTTGACGTGGGGGAGACGGCAATTCGAACACTTATTGTAAATACGTGTTGTTAATAAATACGTATGTAGTACGTGCAAATGCATTGTTCCTATTTGTGATATGTTCCTTGTTCTGTAAGCGTTACCTTTCTCAATCTAACCGTTAAGGCAAGTAGTTGGTGTCAGCAGTTGTCACTAGCCAGCGTGTTTTCTCAAGATTCACTTCCTTCCTCTTGCATTCTGCCACTGCTCTATTTCCACCTTATTTCTACATCATCAGCTCTCAATAAATTGCTGTTAAGAGGCTTATGTAACGAATGTAATTTCCCACGTGTGAGGCGCGAAAACCGATGAATGATTAGGCCGGCTTTGCTAGACGTGACGTAGACCCCTACTAGTTGGCGTGCAGTGTTTCTTCTGTATTATTTTTTCTGGAGTGCTTTGAGTCATGACTCTACACTTTTGTTTGTAGGTAGTATCAAATACCTCATCATTTCGACTTATGTAGGCTGTTTGCGTGTCATTGTTTTTATTAATTCGAGTGGTACTTGAATGCTGTTTTTAGCTTCTTTGTGGTGCTTCAATGTCATGATTCTAATAAAAATGCTGCATGTTTTAACGTTATTATTTCAAGTGTGTGTTATTTTTGTAGATACACGGGTTGAGAATATATTTAGCAGTTTTGCGTAAAACTAAAACGAAATCACTCGGCACCATATACAGCATCGTTCTTAAAAATGTGCTAGATATCATAACGTCACCCAAATCTCGCTACTGTACTCAATTTAACAATTCAATGCTGCAATTTGCATGCCTCAGAAAGCCGTCGTATTGCCTACCTCTACGGGGTTACATTGCGCCTTCGTATTTTCATTCGCATTTTCTCGAAAACTGTTTACCGGAGCGAATTAACGCAAGAGCTACTTTCCCCTTAATTTTGCGCGATAAGCAATGCTATGCATAGAATATTATATCACCGCTTACTATTTAAAAGTTACTTACACAAATAGGTTGAGTAACCCCTACATAAGTAGTGAAGGGGAACGTTACGTCAAACACATTTTCACAGATTTATTTACTCCGATTCTTAGAGCTTTATGCCAATTTTGGTGGCTCCATTTCTTATACTTTCTAGTATTTTCAGGAAAAAATATGTATTTCAAAATTTAGTTTTCAGAGTCATGTAGCTCCTTTTATATTCACCACACACCAGTGTTGTTCAATGGAACCCCGCCTAAATCTCGTCCCGGAGTTTGGCTAAATGCCAATTTTGGTAGCTCCATTTCTTATGCTTTCTAGTATTTTTCAGAAAAAAAATGTATTTCAAAATTCAGTTTTCAGAGTTATGTAGCTCACTTTATATTCACCACATACCAGTGTTGTTCAATGGAACCCCGCCTAAATCTCGACCCGGAGTTTGGCACATGAATTCTGGTCCACGTTGTATATTCTGTGCTTATGTTTTTAATTGTGAACCAACCTTGAGCCTTGTCCGAGTATAAAGTTTATCTGTGTACTCTGCGTGGCACAGCTGTAGTGGGTGGAACGACAGACGAGGTCGGGGCAAGGGCTGGTCCTAGTGGCGCCAGCAAACCGTGGACGTTAAGTGTTTAGATTTGGGGGGGAGGGGGTTATATTTCCGCTCGGACGAAGAGCAGCCATGTTTGCTAGCGCCGTCGTCGCTTTACGACGGTTTCGCGCGCGCCTCCTCGTAAATAGCCGCTAACGTGTCCCTTGCATTTCGCATTCTGACCTTGGACGCTTATTTACCGAGCTAAACTGCCACCGCTGAATCGGATGAGATACGTGTGTATGTGTTTGTATCTGGTGTATAATATTTCGTATGACTTCAGGAAAATTTTACAGCTAGTTATGAGCAATAATTTTTAATATTTTGTAATATTGTGCCTGATATATCCATTTCACCGTTTGTACTGTAAATGTTGTCTTTCATTGTGCCACGTATCGTAAAATGTTAATAGTAAACGACCATAAATAGCTTTTTAATTTTCTAAAGTTACACGAAACAGAGAGTGGTGGTGTACTGGTAACGTGTTTGTGAAACCTCATAGGTTCACAATGAAACCCATTTGGCCATTATAAATATCAATCAAAGTTGCATTATAAATGATTTATTCAGGGTGTATCAGTAAAGCGGTTACAAACTTCCAGGAGAGATAGAGTACACCCGTACTATGGGAAATAACATAGCAATGCATGGTCGGAAACGCCTTCCTTGCGCGATAGTGACGACACAGAACACAAGAAATAAAGGACACGAACAAGAGGAGAAAACATTTTTGTTATTTATAATACAGCAAAAAACTAAGGAAAATGAAAATAAAGAGACATCGATCGTCATCATCGGTCAAAGACTTCCAAGTATTTTTGCTGTATTAGGATTAATAAACACCTCTTCTCCTCTTGTTAGTGTCCTTTCTTTCTTGTGTTTTGTGTCGCAGGAGAGAGTTTCCGACAACGCGGTTGCTATGTGATTTCCCATTGTCTAGGTGTGCTCTTATCTCTCATTCATGAAAGTTTGTAACCGCTGTACTGGTACATCCTGTATATACTGTTCACGTTGGACTCGCATTCGATGGGATGTGTTTCGATTCCCGGCTCCGGCCATCCTGATTTCAGTTTTCCCTGGTTTCCTGAAAGTGATTTAGGCGAATTTTGGGATTGTTCCTTGATACACGGCCATGGCCGATTCATCTCATAGTTCTCGTGTAAATTTGTGTGGAACCGTCTAACGAGACGGTGTGTTTGCCCCCTCGCTCACTATATATTACATTTAAGAGCAAAATTATATATGTATGTGTGTATATATATATATATATATATATATATATATATATATATATATATATCCTATATATATATATATATATATATAATTTTATACAATAGGCCCCTATATGTTGAGTAACATGTACAAATTGTGAATTTTGAAAACTATGCAGAAAGCATATTTTTTTTTACTTTCATTTTAAAAATATTACAACCTTCGTTTTTTGTCAACAACCCTTGGTTCTTATTTTGAAATCACAATAGTGCGACAGACACGACGGGAAGTGCGAAACGCGAAGAAAATAGCTTGCCATCTCAGCGTCCAGGCTTCTGCGTTTACATTGTAGAAGCCTCGGCGCTGATTATCTGACAAGTTAATTTATTCGCGTCGCGCACTCCCGTTGGTCGCTCTGTTGTGATTCCAGTATTTAATATTTATAACTTCCATAGAACTCGCATACATGGAACATAACATTAGCAAACAAATATGTTACCTTCATTTGTAATTACGCTTTCAACATATATGGCTTTGTTATTTTTTTGTTGCCGTGAATTTCCTATGTTAATAAGATTTAAATGGCCTACTGTGTGCATTTCATCGGTTGTACGAATTGGTTTTGAAATTTGAGTCGAAGTTTAGTTGAGCCATTAACAGTATTTTTAAATCATTTCTTTGCTTACTTTACAAGGGTCGGTGATAACACAATTTAATTTTTTTACAAAATTAACTTTCTTATCTACATGTACTAGGAAAACGTAGTATGATGTTCTGCAAATATTTCTTGAAGAGACGCTGCCTGGTTTTATGTGGGATTATAAATTCTACGTGGCCTTGAAAGTGCCCGTTTGTTTAGAATTACGGCGTTGATTCCTAATTATGAAAAGTACATATTGTATAGTTCTTGCAAAATAATTTTATCCAACAAACATGTTGCTGGATTTTATTTTTCACAATATTTGATACTCTACATTTTTTTTCCTTAGCATGCGTGATAACAGCGGCACTGGAATGACCGTTTCACTTTTTCTAATATGCATATCAGTCACGATTCACGCACACGTATAGCCACGAAAATTACAAATTTTGTACCGTTGTATTTTGCATCGTGGCGCATTATTTTTTTTTGCTCATTTATGTAAATAGTTTTCATTTGACCACTTAAAGGGTAGTGTTGGACAATTTTATTGTATTTTTAGTTTTTGGGCCATAACTTTTATTCAAATTGTATTATCAAAATTTGCTCTTCGTCAAAACATAGGGTATATTCTTGGTACACTGCTTGGCATAAATAATAGTGGAATCTTGCAATGATTCTGCATGGCAAATTAATGAAAGGTCTCATTATTATTAATGTCAAGCACTCAGTCTGAGGAATTTGAATGTGTTTAAAATTAGCAGAGATTATATTTTCATTCCTCCTAATGTATCACTGTGAACTGCATTATATTGTAGTACAAACTCTTTACGCCTGAACAGTTCAAGTTGTTTTATTAAGCTATTATTGTTGCAGGTCAATGGCGTGGTACTCCAAGGGAGATGTCACCTGAACGCCTCAGCTATTATCAAAGGATTGGCTGGTCCGATCTTCAAGGTTATTGTACTGAGGTGAGTACTGAATTTTTACGCACCGTAAAATTATTATTTTATTACAATATTGTGGCGTTACTGGTACATTTCATGATATCTCCTTATTCCCTAAAGATCGCTTTTTCAAATGTGTATCCGACATTTTGTCTTCGAAGCTGAACGAGATTTGAAGATATCGTTTTGTACTTGAACGCAAGATCTTCAGAAAGCTATCGTTGTATACGTGTACGCAAAAAAACACTACAAACTGAACAAATTAAACTCCGATGTTGTAATGAGACAATGAACACTTGGTACCAGGTGAATAATACATTTCAATAGCTTTCATTATACTTACTATTAAATCGGCGGAAGAATATCATTAAAACAGCCGTCAAACGGTTTTCTCTTAATTGCTGTTAGATTTTGGTGACGAGTGATTATTCTCTTGTTTATCCTTTGCTTGAACTCCATTGGGGCGCAACGCCTCATACTTAAGGCGTGGAGAAAATCTATACAGTCTTTAAGGGGGATTTTTTAAATGATAACCACCGTATAATCAACGCGCCATGTCAATAGCAAGGGCAAGAATGCTGTTGTAATGTGCTGGAGAGATAAACCTTCATGTCAAGTTTCACTATTTCAAAAAATTTTTAATGGATTTGCACCCAAAGTGGATATCTCCGTTAGTGTTAGTAGTATGCACACCACTTTCTGTCTTTCAAATAGAGCAGCATTGGCTGTTATATATAATCTTATAAAATGTTCGGATACATTTCTGTTAGCGGTGTGTAGACGAACATTGGTAAGGAAAGGAGGCGTTTGACCAGCGATGTGCTCTCTCGACTCCCTCATCAGGAACCATATCTAGAATCGATATATCGCAACCAGATTTTGTACCAGCATTATCTTGAAAACGCTACATTTTCTTCCAACATGGATGTCATAAGTCTGAAACGACGTATTTGTCTGCAAACAAATTAGAAGAGTCACAAACATTAGAAGTGCCGAATACTCAACGACTCAGTCAAAATGGGCAATAGTTTCACGTACAAACAAAAGCCAGTAACGTTTTAAAGTTAAACGTTGTACGTTCGAAACCAGTAAACAGTTAAGTTTACGCGACAAATCATCATATTTAATCATAGTTACCGAGGATTCCGGGAAAATAGAGAGGAGTCGAGTATGCGCTAGTCACGAATAAGCCGTGAGGGAACAATTGCACATTTGCTGTAGCCTGAGATCAGTGGTGAATTGGGGATGACTTCCAAGGGAAACGGTTCCTAGAAATGACTTGGATCCACAAGTTCGGCACGAGAAGATATTTGCACAATTGTGTTTCAATGTCCTTGCGTCCGTATCGGCAACTCTACTTCACGGTTATTTGCAGCGTGTCTTTGTTCACACACGGCTCTCATCTGAATATACAAAACAGAATATGGGTATTGTAAAATTATAAAATAATACGTCTGTGATTTGTCAGTGGAACCCCAAGACAAGTGAGGGTTAAATGATCCAATCACAAACCATGAAGCAGAGTTGCAGATTTGCACATAAGACATTGAAACCTAATGGTTACAGATGATGGTTCATCGCGGTAAAACTTGACTGCTTGCTAGATTTCAATTCATGTTCAGCTTATTAGATTATTTCTGGCTTTCTCTTGTGCTTTGAGTTGTCCTATTTCACTGAGCAAATAATAATCCCGCTATTGTAATATTTAATGCCTGTTATTCGTCTGCAGACGGCTACGTTGTGTCACACGTTTATCGCCCAGTGACATATGTTGCACAAACTACATCGTTTTCAAGGGTATGTTGGCACAATCGTGGCTATATCCATGACTAGGGCCACGATTTTGTCGCGAAAAGATTTTTGCCCCACATTGTTTCAGTGTCTCTCGTGCACATCGGCAGCTTTGTTTCATGGTTATTGGCAGCGTGTCTTTGTTCAGACACGTTTCTCATTTGACTGCACCAATCAGAGTAAGATTATTGTGACTCCGTACGTCTGTAATTTTCCAAGGCAAGTGAGAGTAAAATTATCCAATTTGGGTGATGTAGCAGACCTGTAGACGTGCACATGACGCATCGAAATCAAATGTTGCAAAAATCTTTTCACCATAAAATCGTGGCTCTATCCATGACTAGAGATAATGGTTTATCGCTGGAAAACTGACTGCTGCGTTTCAACGCACCTTTAGCTTACCAGAAGGGTACTAGCTTTCGCTTGTACGTGGAGCTATTGCCCTATTTGATTGAGTCAATAAGAATCCTGCTACTGTAATATTTGATTCCTATTATTCGTGTGCAGACAGTTATGTTGTGTCAGACGTACATCAGCCAATCATATGTGTTGTAATTAACTACAGGGTTTTCAAGGATATATGGCACAAATCATTTTCGCGATATACCACCATCTCTGCCAATGACTATACACACGTTTGAGTTGTCTGTGGAACCGTTTGACTGTGGTAGTGACAGTTATACTCTTCTGCCAGTAGCGTGCAAGATTGGAGACGTGGATTGTCCAATTATACGAACTCAGTAAAAGGAACGTGCTCTTAATAGGTTGTTTACTTTATGCATGTTGAAGTCTCGTACGCAGTGTGTATAGTCGGATTTAGTATTGCTTCCTTTGAAACGCGACCACGCGTCCTCCCTGCCTGAGACAAAGTAGGCCTACTACTTTTTAATGTGCGACATGTTACTTAATCCAGTTCAAGATTGCAGCAGAAATAAACTCTATCACAGGTGAGATCTCGATAATTGGTTGGCTGGTTAGTTAACGGTGTCATTGCGGCAGGAAATAGGTCCTACGCTAAATATTTTTTAAGTTCAGGATAGGTGATTCAATCGCTCAGTTGCGTTTTTTTAATGCTCTGTAATATAAAATCACTCTGTGCGCATGAAATGCTATATTTGCATGTACTGCATTAACTACGACTTACGTTCGTCGTAATTCCATTTCCTCAACAGCAAGGCGTGATTCCGTTTCTCCATTATTCGCCAGTCGATTGCACGCGAAATACGCGGTGGCGCGACGGTTTATTGCACAGCCAATGCTGTTCAAGCGCGTGAACAGGCGGAGTGACACAAGCTGAAATCTTGGAATGAATTAGAGTATAGTACACGCGTTACGTAACCTGGCAAGTAGCAATATTTTAAAGCTAACAGGATCTTAACTGGTAATGCAGTGCAATGTGCAATGCTTGTCTACTCAGAGCCCTTGCAGACAGACGTTTGGTGAAAAAGCGACTAATAGCACTTCTGGCTGATCGATTCGCCATTCAGCGAGTTGTGTCCATTTATTGGTTGATTGATGGTCTTGTTCGGACGTTCTTGTTGAATAATCGCTGAGTTAGACCTGCAGAGTCTTTGTGCGGTAACTGGTTGGTATTGTGATCGATCTTCAGCACTTTTATAGTCGGACAGCACAAGGATATTAATTCCGATACTACAACGACCGTTGAATTTATTGAAAAGAATTAGTTGAGTGCAATGAGAGCGGTGAACGTTTATCGGTGCTCACATTTGTGTACTATACGCCAGTTCATTCTCGACTGTTCAGTCATTTGCAAATTCCCAGATTTTAGGACCAAAAATCAATAATTTCAGCTTTCAGCGTTCCTGAAAGTACCAAGAACCAAAATTTGTGTTTACATGTACGTACTTACACATATTCGCTAAGCTGTGCACATATTCATTAAAAGTTTATATTATTCTTATTGTAGTGCATTAAAAGGGCGTGGTACATAATTCAACGCTAAAATCATTTATCTACAACTATATTGAAGCCAATTTGCGAAAATTAAACAGTACCAATCTTAGACAATAGTTCTGGCCAACGTTTTAAACAAAATTGTTTCCAGTGTTACGAACTTCTGAGGCACTATCTCTGACGCCGGAACCTCGCGCATTTAACTGCGGCGCAAGAGATCACGCGTAACGAATTAGTAATTCTGGATGAATATTTACTCATAAAGTTGGCAAATACCATTATATAGGATTGTCATTTAAGTATTTTATCCATATTGGCTTCGAATAAAGCGTAGAAATCAATTGATGATTACAGCATTACTATGATTTTACAAGGATGGCATGTTATTAGTTAGGAAGGATACTCTAGTTCGTTAAAAAAGGAGATGAGCTTACGTTTACACCTATCTTTCCAAGTATTTATAACAGCTACATTTAAACTCATTATAATTGAAAATTTTATACACAAAATACGTTTAAAAAATTGTTATTTTCAAGCTGGAGGAGCAATCATGTTTGGTTGCTGGGACTATTTACCAGGCTGATAAACGTAGAAACTAATATCAACATAACGTATTGATTTTTTGGGGGGGGTGGGGGTAAGCGCAGTTCACGCTGGTTATTTTTCGGAACAGATTGTCCCTTCTATAGAACGAACTGTTCCTTGAGCAGAACAGATTGCAGTTTCAGCTTAAAAGCATAGATACTATTTTGTTTGATCCTGCAGCAGTCGGAACATTAAACAAGTCAGCAACGAAACACGATGTAGATTTTATTGCAGTTTTTTTTTTTTTTTACTTTTTTGTTGGAGTTCTGCATCGTTAATTACTTACACCTTATTACAATCAGTGATTTCACTGTTGATTATTTGCAGGTAGCACACTTAGGCCTATTCATGAGGTTATTTACACTGAAGTCAAATTAAAATAGAAGGAAAATTTTCTTCGTGTGTCATTTTATTTATGTGTCTCTCTAAGATATCAGAGTTTGACAAAATAAATGTTAAGGAATTGTAGCCTGAGTTATATGTAACTTGGCCATGGGCGTATAGTTTCGAAAAAAAAATTATTGTTGCTGTGAATTTGTTTATTTTTCTTTAGAGACATTTCTTTATTTTTTAATAGCATTTTTCGTTGATTTTTCTCTAATGTTACGACCAAGGTTTTTCAAATAACAGTTCGCGCAGGTGGCGCCATTTGGGGTTTTCACACTGGAAGCTGAAGCTCGAAATATTTCACGATATTCTTGTTTGTTTTCGAGAAAGGTTTCGAGAAATGTTGGACGCCAAAAACCGCGTGGAAGCAGATCGTTAAACTCGGCGTCCTTCCCTGCATGTAAATATTTATTTAAGAAGGGTGTGAGTTGGTGGCTGAGTTGGTCATGGGGGGGGGGGGGATCGCCCAGGGAGAGACGAGGACAAGGCTAGTACCTGTGTTCAGGAGAGAGACAAGAAGTTGGCTCGCACCAGGGACACACAGGCAGTCTGTTACGTCTACGTGCGTTTATATGTACTTTTCTCGTCTGGAAAACATAGATTTTTTTTTATTTCTCACAGTTCGTCATGCTTGCCAATTTCTACAAGCTCACGGTAGCAATAAAGCTGTTGAAAAAATTAACGTGACAAACGAATATACTTTTAACTAAGACTCACTGACTCCCGTTATAAACTGTACCTATGACTAGACACCTGGGAAATTCGCGTTTTCTGTTCAACTTCAAGCTAGAATTCAAACCATTTTAACTTCATGCCATGGTCGTAATCGGCCTTGACCTGGAAGATGCTGGGGCCAGTAATAAATAAGCAACTAAATGCAGGCCTAATAATGCGGTATCGATAGAGACACTGGAAAATCGCAGGAATAGTTCCAACATGCTGTATATAACACTGAATGTTTTGTATCTATATTGGCTATGGTTTATTTGAAGCATTGTTTCTCTCTTCTACAGGCCCAGTTAGAACTGTACAGTTTGAACAGACAGCGTGTGTGATTCGGTAACAAAACTGTCCACACGCGTCACGGTTACTATACTATAGTTTATTGGAGACTATGCTTAAACATTTTCGCGATTTTCCAGTGTCTCTAGGTATCGCTGTTTCCGGGAGCAGCCAATAAGCAGACGTCTGCTTAAATACGTAGATATTGACGCTACCATAAATGTTGGTGAACCCGCCACTACCAGTGACTCACAATCTGGAACAGGGAGGGAAGTGGCCATGGTACTATTCGAAGGGACAATTCTACCATTCGTCTGGGGTGACTAAGTAAACACTGGTAAACTGAAATAAGAATGGTCGCACCGAGAACTGAACCCCTGTCTTTTCGTATGTGGGTGCAATATTTTACCTGTACTGCTCTACATCGCTCACTTAGCTTTTCCTCTCTCGGTGAAATCAACATCGTTCATTTTAATAGTATGGCGCGTGTATAGGCGATTCACATTGAAGATAAAATGTTTTGAAATCACCTGCCTAATTCTTACTTTCAGTCAGTTCGTATCTCTCCGCTGATTGTAACTGATTGCACGGGGCCTTCATAGATAGTATTAAAATTATTGTTTGAAACATAGTGCCGGCCAACAGTAAAATATTTTATCTTCGTGAAAAATATCCGTGTACAGTAAAATTTTGCTGCACTTACAAAGAGGGAGATATAACTAATATTCGATACACCCAACCAATAGTGGCTTTATTCGCCTTCAAACTGAAGTCTGTAGGTTTTTTTTTTTTTTTTTACAGAACAACATGCTTTGCGTGACCTCTTGGTGGAATTTGAAACTGTAGCGCAAAACAATTGTCGGATATATATTTTTTTAAATTTATTTTCCATATACCGATTGCAGCACTTACATAAATACTTTTTATAGAATGGGAGACATAACACTCACATAAGCAAAGCCTGTGTGCGAGTACTAGTAGACAAATTATTTTCTATAGCTGCGGTAAATAATTTAGGAAAGCTGACATGGTGTTAAATTAATTTGAAAAAAAAAAAAAAATATTAATGCTGCATGAATTTAAAAAATAATAATTATTGATGTATACAAATAATATTTAACAATTTATAATACATAAAATGTAAAAATTATTTACTACAGTGAACTACTACTTAAAAATTAAAGACAAATCATCATCAGTTAAGTTATTTAACAATCGATCAATATATGTTTTGTATATATTTTTTATTTTTTGTATTTTCAGGAAGAATTGTTGTTATATTTGTGTGTGCGTGTATATATATATATATATATATATATATAACTTTATCGTTTTCTGCTTAACGTAATAAGTTTAATTCAGCAGCTATCAACAGTTTATAAAATAATATGTTTTAAATAAATCAGTTCTATATAGCAATTCAAGATTGTTGAAATATGATGGAATGCATAGGTAATTCGCTGCCGACCGTGCAAGGGGTGAGGCAGTCGTTGCTAGTGTTAAATTTTATGCTGTAACGACCAGTGTTTTTTTTATTCGGAGATCGAATTTAAAGGTGTTCAGTATTACTCGAGCCAGTAAATGAGATTTGGTTGCTACTCCTGGATACCCGAGTAAAAGCTCATCATACCCGGAGTAGCCTAAATATTTTCTTTCGTTTGGTTTTATGTTTTTTGTCATGCCATCAAAAAGTAGTCTGGGAAGTGTATAAGATACTGCAGGAGATTTAGTTCGAATGAAATACTATCGGCGCGCCAGTTCTGAGTCACTGGCGTTTATGCATTTTTCGTCCGTAAATATTCAACTAATACAACTAGGTCGATACCATGTCGACACACAAACTAACCGTAAGAAAGTCGTAAACTACGACGTGTTTCCTGCTATGTTATTGTAGAGTACATGACAATTGACAAACAATGCATACACGCTAGGGAAGTTGGCACTCAAACTGTTCTGAAGAGATTATGGTAATTAACATTTATGTCTTTTGGGCATACAAATATAAAAAAAATTGTAAGCAGTGTATTTTTATTACAACTTAAAATATTCGTTGACTTAAACTTAATAATACTTACAGGCTATTCACGATACATTGAGGACTTATGAATCCCTCGGTACTTCATTCCTCTTTGCTAGTTCTTGCTTTTCTGCCATTTTAATACGAACTTATCATTTTATGTAACGATTTAGATAAATAAATGTGTGAAAAATCATTTTTTAAATTATTGCTATTGTCATTTTGGCAAGACTGTTTCAAAAGGTGCTCACTTTATTCTTAACTACATATAATTAAGTATGCCATACAGTAATGTTTGCACATACGCAATCCTTCGGAGGACCATTGGGCTTAATAAACAAAATAACATTTCATGAAAGTTCACACTTACAAGAATACAAACAATTAAGTTTCAAAATACGGATACACACAACTTTATTTACGATCGTAGATATTTTAACAATTTGCAAGAGTCAAACAATGCAATGCAATAGCAAGCGATATATATGTACTGACGTGCAAAATGGCAATATCACCGCAACACATTTATTATTAAACACGTATAAAAATCGCCTTCAGACCCGTAGTTGTATTTAATTGTACATATTTAACGATAACGATTTGGAAAATTTATTGCCAACAGCTATCAGCACGAGACCATTGAGCTCTAATATTATATTACAGCAATAAATATCATCGTGCAGCAGTAAACCATATAGGCCTACATTTAAATGCAAGTATGTAATCGTGACTCGACGAAAACAAAAAAATAATGCTATAAACAAAATTTTGTTCAGTTAACAATTGAATAGCTCACATACAAATCCCATGAAGTAATTCACAAAGTTTAAAATTTACAAGAATGAAAACCAAGTCGGACTGAAACAGAACGAAAACCAATACGATTATAACGGCGTCATCAGGCACACTCAAAGCTGATCAGAAATTAAAGACCATCAGTTTATAGATTAATGGCTGAGTAATAGACCTATGTTACTAGCAACGAAAAATTTGATCTCTTAGCGTTGCATTGCAGAATATGGCTGTAAATTAATTTAGGGGTGAATTTTAAGGGTACGTAAGTTATAAAATGCAGTTTTAATCTTGCTATAGGACTTTTAAACAGGTTTGTAATGTGTGTTTTGTCACAACAGTGACATTCCCGGCTACTCGTCTGAATTTTTTTTTGTAATCGGCACAATGGACGCATGTAGAAAGTTTACGCAAAATAAAATATTTCCCAACGCACTGCAAAGCATTTGTTGAAGTATAGGAACGGTGGCGCTCTTAATAAGAGTGTGCATTTATTGTTCGCAAAAAAAAGTGTGTTTGTGTTTGTGTGTGTGTATATATATATATATATATATATATATATATATATATATATATATATATATATATATATATATATATATATATATATATATATGAGCGTGAGAGAGTGTGTATACGTGTATATACGTATAATAAAGAACCTATTACTCGATTAAAGAGCATAGTGTATATTGCAATACTTTAAATAAAAAGAGACTACTTCCTTAATCGACATTTTCTACACTGTCCTACCCGTAGAACTCACTTTGCCCTCGGTAAGCCAAGAGACTTCCGCGACGTGACACACACCTAGTTAAATTATGTACACAGCAAAATACTTTTGTCTAATTAAATAAACAATACTGTAAATAGACTCGTAAGTCAATTTAAAACATGCATGTTTTCCATTACAGAAGAAGACCCCAGCCTAGTATCAAAGTCGTTTACGCTTAGTAAACAGGAAATTAGGACAATAAAAACAATACGTCAATTAATAGTTGGTATTCACTTTGTAAGAGTGATAGTGTATTTTTTATGACGTTAAAATATAATTACGTAAATAATACCTACAAGTGTAGGTTGTTTCGTTTTGATTTGCCATATAACTTCCTGCAGACTTGGTTTCTTAACGTAGGCCTACACAGGATCAAAATCGTGGGGTTTAGTGTGCTACATTATGGCGTCTGTAATATAATGCTTTAAGGGCACGATCCGCAGCAATTTTTACGGTCATATTTTTTGTACCAGATATTTTTTTTTTTTTAATTTAGACATAAATGGTGACAAAATTTTGTACATATGAATTTTTTATTTCTCGTGGTTTTGCGTAATGGGCAATGGCTTGTAAACGTCAATAGTTTTGCAGTGGTTTCGAAATTATATTTTTAACGCAAATTAATACATAAATCAAAAATTCATTCTTACAGTTTTAAGACTTATATATTATCATTTGTATATGAATTTTTCTGTTGCAATACACCAAACGGATTTCTAGATTCATACCCCTGAAATATTACATTTTTTGTGGTCAAAATAAGCCAAAATGAAGCAAAATAATTTTTTGCTAGCAAACGGTAAATTATTATATAAAACGCTCGGCAAATTTGTGTATCGTATGACTGTACACAGTCTCAAATTTTTTCAAAGCATTTTAGTTACTAACCTTTGTTTCCGATTTGTTTCCTACATTTGATCACAACAGGGCGTACAATGGCAAGTTTCACAATTGCCTGCGACTTCATTCGCGGGGTTTTCAATTTAACGCCTCTTCGAGTAATGCAAAAATCAGACTGAAGTACTCCAAATTCTCTTCAGTTATTCGAAAAAATATGTATTTCTATTTCGTATATACTTTAAAAACTAAATTTAAAAAACATTAAAAACATTATTACTTTTTAGTGTAAGTATTTGATAAAAAAATAGGCTCTTAAAATTGTATATAGGCCTAAGTAATAAATTAATACTGAGAGTATTAGGTAAAAATTTTTTTCTAAGAAATAATAAAACTAACATTTTTTAAAGTTTTAAATTGTGGAAAATAATGTTAAGAGTCGTTAATAATAGTTTTAGAAACATTTAGAAAAGCAAAAAATTTCACTAAATTTTTGATGCCCCGGTTTCCTCCCCGGTTTCGAGGAAGGGGACTTCCTTGCCCTGTTTGTCACCCCTTTTTATGTAGGAATAATTTTGTCAGAAACCTTCACGGGCGCACTGACAACAACTATCCAAAGTGTTTCATTGCGTACTGATGCATGTTACAAGAACACATGCGGTACAAACAGACAGACGTACATACATTCTTTTGTATATATACAGTTATTTATTTTGGCTTACCAAATTGCAGGAATTGCATTTGAAAAACAAATGCCTTTCAGCAATACCACGGGTAAATAATGTAACTACTCCAATTATGTAACATTTAAACTTTCCAGTAAGTCATATTCTACGTCCTATGTCGTCCAAAAGTTTATAGACGGTTCGGGATAAAGTGAACGCTCGATAAAGTCCTGCATAAGTTTTATTTTCAACCAATTTGTATCCTACCGCGCGTAACAGCTAACAGAGGGAAATGTCTAATCGCTCTGGACACGTCACTTGATTTATACGCGTGTAAAATATATTGTGCAGTCGGTAGGTACCTATATAATTTGATCAAAAAAAGGTTTTTAATTATTTAATATATAAGTATGTCGCTTTCGTTTGATTTTGTTTCAGTATTATTTTATTTAAATAGGAAAATACACAGAACTATATCGCGCAATTTCGTTGCCAACCATACAAGCAGTTAGAGAACTATCGGCCATGTTGAATTACATGCAGTAACGGCTAGTGATATTTTTCAAAGGTTAAATTTGTAGTGTACACTATCCCGAACAACGTATAGAATTCAATTGGAAACAATTTTTTTTTTTCATAATTTAAATAAATCCAATATGACGGCGGATGTTTTACCTTGACGGTACTACCTACACCAGAACACTGTCGAAAATGACAGGATAGGATTTACTTGTCGAATTATGTCGTGTGAGGCTCAGTACCTGTCGAAACTACATACACGTCACCGATTACTATCTTGTTCATCTCGGTGAGGCCCACATTGCTATAGGAACCTTTAGGCTACATTTTGAATGCCCTTAAACCTAAGAGTAAATATAAGTATTTTTATACTAAAAAAACACTTGGTAGTACCTGTGTACCGTACTTCAATTTTTGTCAGTTTTTTTCCCTGTAGCATTCAAAGTGCGGAAATTTATAGTGAAAAGTGGTGGATATTCACCAAATATAACTGTAAATCACTAGCCTTTCTCTCGCCAGGGTCGCATGGAACATTATGCAGAGCTTAAATCTCAGTTTATTGTTGTATGTATCTCGAAGCCAGTTTGCAAAAAAAAAAAAAAAGAACAGCAACATTAGACAATAGGTTTTACCAACTTTCTGAGTACCGTATTTTTGAAGGTTAATAACTGACGTCGTAATCTCTGAGGGCGATTCTACACGAGCGCTAGAAACGTTGCTTTTGAAACGGCCAGACGCAAGTTGTTTTTAGCTATTCTACAGAAAAGCGCCCGTGATGCTACATGACCTTGCCGCTCATTTCCAATATGAATCCCAGTATGGTTGGATGTGTTGCGGGCACGTTTCAACTGTATGAACGCTCGCGTTACAGCATTTGCGTCGCTGACGCATCTTCCCGCGTTAGAAGCGCTGACACGGTAGCTAACGCCTTCCCGTCTAGTCATGGTGACGTCTTCTCCATTTGAGGCGCTCGGGTGTAAATAATGGTATCTGACATTTTTTCAGAAATCGACTTTTTAGGTCGATATGAAAGCAACCACCGAGAAGGTATCACTGTCGAAGTAGTTTTTAAATCGGACGCTAGATGGCAGAAATATGCTCTTTAGAAGTTATGGCATGTGAGTCTTGTTTCATGTATACAATGTTATCTACTGCA
>PNEQ01120481.1:0-54332 GCA_003012365.1 Medauroidea extradentata | reverse complement strand
ATCATGTTTCGGACGTTCTGGCTGTCACGTCGGCCGCCCTCGAAGGGTTAAGACGCAGTTGGGACAGGTATCTATGACGTAGGTTAGGCGGGTTTCCCACTATGAGCCACCCGGGCTTTGAGTCATCGGCCAGCCCTCAAGGTGTTACGAAACAGCCGCCGACCACTGGCCTCCAGGATCATGGCACGCAACAATATGATTTTAATAACGCGAATTGCCGTACCTGATTTGGTACGGAGTGATCTTGCAAAAAGTTGACTATTTGGAAAGGAAATGGTAAGTTAATACATTACTTAAAAAAATTGCAGTCATTTATGTTGGACATGTGTGTATTAAAGTGAATATAGTTAACTATAGAAGTAATCATTGTTCTAAAAGTGTTATGTGTTTCTTTTACAATGTACCGTTAATAGGCTACGTGAAGGAAAACTGCTCTTTCCTAAAAATAATTTGTTCGTAAACTAAACACTTAAAAGTCACGAATAATTTGGTAACTGAGTCAACAAATAAAGAAGACAAAAATTTCAGAAAATTGGCTTACAAGACAAAGAATTGAAAATTAAAATACCAATCAAGAACTGATTTGTAAACATATTACAGTGTTTGTCAGTATACTATTATCTGCGAATATTTCCCAACATTCGTGTTACGTAATTGTATGGAGAGTCGCAGGAGAAACATAAAATAGGCATTCTCCGACGAAACCTGAGAAAGCGAGTGGCAGCCACAGGTTGCTTCGCTCGGATGTAAAGCTAAGTTACGTATCTCTGTCATACAGACAGGCGTTTCGTTTCTCAGCGCAGCATCAGTCCTGCACGCTCGGCAAGACGCACACTGCAACATTTCTCAACCATAAAACTTTCCCTGCTTCCCTTTTCTACCTTCCGCCCTACCTTGCCAACTTCTGCTGCCAACGCACACTGCCAAGAAGAAATGTCACCCGGAAATAACATTTTAACTCCAACTCCTTCTGTCGCACCAACAACTCTAACGTGTGACCAACGACCGTAAATTCGTCGTCTGGGACGACACTAATTTGACGACTATCGTGGGAATTAATACATCTTAAAATGCTTCCTGTTCTGCTAACTCTAAAGTTTCAGAATACACCTATAATGTAAATTTAAAAGAAATTTTGCCCAGCACTTAACATATAGGTCTTCAGCGTTGGTGAAGGATAACGTGACGTGAGTATGGAGCGGCACTGGAATGAAGGGGCGGGGGAAACGGTAGATCCCCGTCCGGCATGATTCCTACATGTGAAAGTCCGGGGACCGACCCCGCCGGGAATCGAACCCGGATCGCCTTGGTGGTAAGCGGATGGTCTGACAACTTTTTTTTTTTGTAAAAAATGTTTGGTGCAATGGCAAGACATTCCCCCCCTTTAAGTTAGTTAATGAATGCATTTCCCCAGTAACTTTTGTATTGTGTAGTTGTCGTTGTAATCTAAGTTGTCTTCTGGCACACAGACAAGACGAACACAAACACCCAGTCCTGAACCCGAGGAGGTGGTTGTAAATGTCACCTCCCCGGCCGGGAATCGAACCCGGGACCCTTGCTTCAGCAGACAGGAGCGCTAACCACTGAGCCAAGTGGCCGGACCCACTCGGCTACCGCGACTACTAAAAACGTCAATATTAGAGAAAAGATTAAAGACATTCTCATAAATAGCCACTATAAAACATAATAAGAAAGTTTCAAATTAATACATATTGTCTTCTATTAAAATGATACGTCAATATGGCGAAACGTCAACTGTAAAAAACGTAAGCAGAAGGGATCCACAAACGAGACAGTTCTGTATTCATACGCGTTTTTTGAAACTTATCCGAAGAGAATTTGTGTGATTCTAATGAAATACGTGCAGCAAAGGTTGTTGAGGATGAATTGCAGTGCGTATGGAGCAACGGTAGAATGAAAGAGCGTGAGACACGGGAATATCCTAGATAACTTCCCACACAATCTCAACGTCCACCAAGTTTCTCACATAATTTTCCAAATCGGTATATAAATGACATATTTCTGAGGTAACCAACATAAAAAAAAATAACCGAATTGAGAACCTCCACCATTTTTATGTCGGTTAAAAAGAAACTAAATTAAATATAGACAATTTTTCACTGCAGTTTGTATTTCCAAACCGTTATTTAGCAAAACAATAGACCTGATCCACATACATACTTACATACACACATGTATACATAGGCCTACATACATACATACATGCATTCAAGCTGCGCGACCAATCAGGAGGCAGTCACAGTCTGTCTGCTGAAGCTCCTCAGTCTGCATGTGTGCCAGAAGACGGGAACAGATACCAGTTCCCGAAACGTCGCATCTGTTGTCTTGAGAAGCTTACCATGTTCGTCGGCATTGTGTGTTGCCTCTGTGTTCACATACATTCGCGTCTCTTGTTATTTGTGTTGTCGTCGTCGTTGATCCATTTCGTGCCTTTTTCACACACCCCATTTTTGTTGGTTTTTAATTTTTTCGTCTGCCTTTTGTTGTTTTTTTGTGTCGTCTTTCTCCAGTCGGCTACATTCCACTTTGTAATTAATTTTCTATCATTATTAATCTGTTTTTGCCCTCGTGTCGTCTTCCGAGATATGACTACATTCCTTTAAGGAATTATTGTATGTTTTATGTTTGTTGATTACAGCTTACTGGCCATTTTTCCTTTGTTTTTGTTCTATTGTGAGTTTTTCTGCAACACTACAAAATTCGCCCACAATGGCGAATGTCCAAAAAAACTGTTCTGTTTATAATACGAACCTATTGCAGGAATCGTTCAAAGATCACATCTAACGTATATCACTTCTACTTTATTGTCAAGGGTTAATAAAAGTAAAATAATTTTATTTATTTTAAAATTTACGAAATAAATTTTCAGAACACTTAAGAAATTATTTCTCACAGGGAGATGATATTCTTGTGTTACGGCAAGTATAGCAAGAGCAGTGATTTAGTCTCGGACAAATTGGAAACGGTGAAGGAATCACCTATGACATACAGTTAGGAACAATTCCGGCATTCCCGTAACAAATGTAATATAATCGTATGCGGAGGATACCTGAGAGCAACAGTATTCGCCTGGTGTGATTTCGGAACTCTATGGTAAGCAGATATGACGTTAATCTGAACTGGGATTTACACTCACGACTTCCCAAACATCAGTGTAATGTTAAACCACTGTTTCATATCACTCGGCAAAATTCCATTAAATAGTATGCAATGAAGATGCCGCTTTTCAACAGTGAAAGAAAAGTTTTAACTTAGCGTGGCCAACTAAACAAGCTGACGTTTACATTCTTGTCGGCTAAACTGCTTAAGAAACGCCTGCACAAAGTAAATTGTACCGACTTCAGAATTGTTTCATTTGACGAAACCATCTTACTTGTTTGACGTAGGCCTAATGTCTACGAATCTTGAGTCAGGCCGGTTGATGTTCGTTTATTAACTCTTCCGCAGAACAATACTCTTTCACGACTTTTTAGCTGACTGTGACGAATGCTGAATGTGAACGTACCTCAACGTATGAGCTGGAGTTACAGTAGGTATGATTGCAGTCATGCCAACTGGTTTCGGCGCCCGGAAGCAGTTCGGGGCTTCGAATATTCCGGAATAAAAACAAGACTACCTATTTACCATATTTATTAAATGCATTTCTGAATTCGATGTCTACAGCAAATGTCACACACCATTTTACTAAAAATACGTATAATATTAGTATCGTGTATATTTTTTCGATATCTGAAAACTTTTTTCCGCGCCAATTTTTCAGTTTATGACGCTGACAGCTGCTGACACTCTTAATCGAAATCAATGATTATAATCAGTGAAAGGTTTATCAATCACCAGGCTTTGATCCAGTTTGGAAGGGGGAAGCAAGTTGCCCGGATCCCCTCTCCTTTTGACCTTTTACGTATAATTTATGTGTGAAATATTACACACTTTTAATGCGGTATATTAAATTTTTCTTTGTTTAGGAAATGCCTTAACCAGCACCATGTTGTACCTTTAAAACGAATTTCTTCCGTGGGGATAAAGGGGGGGGGGAGACAGATCTCACTTCTTTGACTCGGGGTGTGAGCATGGCTATTTTTTAGGAATGCCCCTTAAACCTATAGATGGATCCGCCACTTTTCATCACATCCAGTTAACAGTTGGTTTCTGACTAATGAACCTGCATAATTAACTGAAATCAGTTTTTAAAAAGGCGTATTTCACTGATAGAAGGTGTATTTCATCTTTAAATCAGTAGCTTTTGGTAACTGAAACAACTGGAATTTTACCGAAGTTGTTCATTTCTCATTAATTCAAATTAAAGTGTGTTTTTCTTGAGGAAAGGGTGCCCAGGATAATATCGAGAAGTCGCTTCCTTGACTTACTGAACGATTTAAAACTTTACCGCGAGTTACTCTTTACCCTCCGCCAGCTGAAAAGTTGTCCTACCCACCGTACCCTCGTGACTTATTACAACTTGTCTAACGACGAGTTCAGCTCCGCGCCGGGCGTGCGGAGACGGCAAGACCTACCCACGCAGTTAGTGTTGTTTACGTCTGCCCACGCAATAGTGGGCCGCCTTGAGACTCCTGGCTGCGAGCTGAAAATGCTCCCCGCCCAGCCTGTAAACCTGCCGGCAGTCGTATACGTCATCCCTCCCCCTCCCGGCAAATCCGAAAAGTCCTCGGTCGCACTGGAAATAGACGCTCTCACCTGTCTTCTGTATACACCCCAGTTAGTCAGAGGGTTCAGATTCAGGAAACGAGTCCAACACAGTGGAAAAAAAAGTTAATTATACTCCATAGCTGTAAGGAAGTCTGGCCACTTCGTTCAGTGGCTAGCAGGTGGTCCAAGGGTCCCGGGTTCGGTTACCGGCCGGGATGGAAATGTACAGTTACCTTCCAGGATACATGACTGGTTGTTGTGAGGTCCTCCCATACCCATCCTGTGACCGGCAATGACGAACCACCACACTATCCCTGGTTCCGGGCTTCCGGCCATCCTGATTTCGGTTTTCAATGTTTTCCCGAAATCGCTCAAGGCTAATGCTGGGATGGTTCGTTAACAAAGGCCATGACCTACTCCTCTCCCAGCTCCTGTCATTGTACGAAGTTGTGTGTGACCTTCTCTAATGACCTCGCTGTCGACGAGACGTAAAGTTGTCTTACCTTACATTACTACTGCAGTATCATCCTCGTCTAGTCGCACCTTAGGTGATTCCTGTGAGGTTCCGACCAGCCCCACCGAACTGAACCGTATCAGCATTTGCAAGGAATATGAACACTGGGGACAAATGCAGGCTGTTTCAGAAACAGTCGCGTGGCAAGCACACCACACAAATCAGGCTTAATTGGCGATGAAAATATTTACGGCTAAAACATAAACGGCAATTTTTTCGACACGCAGTGTGGCAACACACCACGAAGAAAGTTCTCACTTGCGCTCCCACCTAAAGGTATTATGTCATGTATGTTAAAGCGTAGAATATTATATGGGCTGCTCGGAGTTTGAAACTGCACCCATAAGGACAGCGGTATTAAGTTATCTTTGTAGTGTAAGAAGTGACTAACTCCGTTCTGTATTGCTTGTACTATATTTGGTATCGGTTTACCCACCGCATACTTACCGTCTAAGCGTGTTAGCGTGTTCATTTGTTTGACCATAAACAACAACACTATTACCACTATTATCCAACTTGTATATGGAAATTGTCACCAATATCAGTAGTGCATATATGTTTTAGGTTATATTTTCTATTTGAAGCTTTGAAAAAAATTATGTATTATTTCTTGTGTGTGACTATACACACACACCAACACACACACACACCTATATATGTGTGTGTATGTTTACACACATATGTATACATGCATATATAAATAATAAAACATATTTTTTAAGCTTGACGTTCGCGTAGTATTCACAGTACTAATTTTTCTGATAGTCTCCGTTTTTTGAAAAATAAAAAAATAACAGGTAAAAAAACTCTGTATGGTTTGTTGTACTACGTAATTTCTTTGAGAATTCGTTACTTTGTTAATATTGAAGAAGGGAGCAGTTATAAATATAAAAATAAAATTTTGAGATTACAGTTATAATTTAATTATAAACAAGTTCCTCTCTGTGACATTATCGTAACTGGACTTCTTTATTTGAAATGTATGATGCCCGGTTCTTATGTTTGTCTTACAGTGTCTCGTCGACTGATGTCACTAGTGCATGTATTTAGTGCAGAGGGCGAAACAAAGCGAGAAATCAGCAGTACGATATTCTACTGCGTGAAATTGTTTCACACGTCATATCAGTATGGCCATGAATTTTTCACGAAAATAATTTGGCCCCACTTTGTTTCAGTGCCTTACGCGCACATCTGCAGTTCTCCTTCCTGGTTATAAGCAGCGTGTGATTTTGAAGTGATGTCTCTCATTTCGTTCAGCCAATCACAATAAGGTTACTACAACACTACAGGTCTGTGATTTGCCGGTAGAACCCCAAGGCACGTCAGAGTTAAATATCCAATCATTGACTGCGAAGCAGGACTACAGGTGTGAACATAAGGCACTGAAACGAACTGGGGCAAAAATTATTTTCGTGAAAAAATGTATGGCCATACATATCAGTAATTTGAGCACGAGGAAAATTGATATTATTAACCGCAAATTTAGTAGTATGAATAATTACTTAATATTTACTAAGCATTTAGCTTACGTTGACATAACTGTTACACGTTTCCATCACAATTTTGAAATTTTTAAATTGTCTAAGGTGGCGGGGAAAAGAGAAACTGATTTGTCGCCCTTCTTTGAGCACCGGCAAAAATTTACGACAGCTTTATTGTAAAACTAGCCGGCTGGCTGCGGCGTTGCCCGCGTGAAATAATGAATTGTAAACAGTAACTGTGGATAAAATATGTGATGAAGGCATTTAACAGCCAGCGTACTCAATAACAGTGAACTATAAATTGTCTTAGCTCAGTGTAAAGAGCGCGCGCAATATGCTCGTATGATGTCATAGTAATTCCCATCGCAAAGTCTTACACGGGACAAGAACCCGTAACCCCACCCCTTCCACGCCACAAACATTATACAATACCTGAGTGAATGTTAAAGGCATGCCGTGATAATTCTTTCGTATGTAGTGGCTACAGTCCAAAGAAGTTTTATTTATGAGTAGGTTAGCAAAAAGAAACGACTGTTGAGTTATTTCTCCGTGATCATTCACTTTTTTCGGGAGACTAACATTTTACTGCTTTTCACCTACCTAATTTTCGAATTTCATAAGAACCTGAATTTGATTTGTAGATATTTACATAAGCTTCCTTCTTATCAAAAAATCATCTCGATATCTCAACGGGTATAAGCGGTACAGAAGATTATCTGACATCACATTTTGTTTTTTTAACAGCTTTCAAGGACGAATTTCGAAAAATCCTGGAATTACTTTTTTTATATTTACGTAAGAATTATTTTAAAACAAAAACCATTTCAATATTTCCACTGGTATAGGAGATAAGTGGGATTAATATTAAAAACACATTTTATTTTTTAAAAAGCTTTCAAGGACGAATTTCGAAAAATTGTAAAAAGAATTTTTAGATATTTACTTAAGCATAATTTAAAAAAATCACCTCACTATCTGAAATGTTTTAGGAGAAATCACGGAGTAATGAAAAACACATTTTACGGCTTTTCACCCCCTTAATTTTCGAATTTCGCAAAATTGAAAAATTCGCCAATATGCATTTCTTTGGGCAATATTATGAAGTTAAAAAATTGATGATAGCATTCCCGGTTAATGAGATACCAAGGATTCTTTTAAAACACATTTCAACCATTTTCACCCCCTTAATTATCGAATTTCGAAAAATCCTTTCTTAGTGGGTGCCTACGGGGCAAGGGGAAGCTTCCCTCACAATTTCATGGTTCTAGGTCCAGCGGTTTTGGCTGTGCGTTGATGAGTGAGTGAGTGAGTGTGTCAGGACACTTCATTTTATATATTAAGGTTAATTCAAGTACAACATTTATTTACGTCAACGCATTTATGAGAGCTGTGTTGCAAAATTTTGAAATTAAAAAAAATAAATTATTACCGATGTTAACTAAATCACAACAATGAGGAAATCTTTCTATACATAAAAATGAACGCTGACTGACTGACTGACATATCAAACTGCAACCCATACCACTGGACCAAGAATCGTGAAATTTTTTGTGTGGGTTCCCCTCAGGTCGTAGGCGAGCACTAAGAAGGGATTTTTCGAAATTCGACTTCTAAGGGGGTGAAAAGGGGTGAAATGTGTTTAAGAAGAAACGTCTATAGAGCTCGAATCCGACGGCCTATCATCGTGAGTTTTACTTTAATATGATACTCATAAAAATGCATATTGGCTAATTTATGGATTTTTCGAAATTCAACATCTAAGGTGGTGAAAAGATCTGAAATGTATTTCCGATTAACTATCGATACCAATCGAATCCTTCGAGATAAAGAGATGGTTACAAATTCTAAATATTGCTTACGTAAATACCCAAAGAGTAGTATTTAAGGTTTTTTTGAAATTCGATTCCCAAGCAAAAAAAAAAAAAAAGGGGGCAAAATGTGTTATTTATGAATCGTCTATATCTTTGAAACACAGTTGGCTATCGTCGTGATTTTTACTTTAATTAGTTACTTATACAAATGTCTATGACAGGACTCCAAGACGTTTCGAAATTCTTTAATTAAGTGGGTGAAAAATATGCGAAATGTGTTTTCGATTATCCCTCCATATCTATCGAACCAATCGTGATATCGAATTTCTCTTTTCTTTAAATTTATGCTTTTGTAATTATCCCAAGTACCACTAAAATATATTTTCCGAATTTGGCCCTAAACCAGTTAAAAAAGGGATAAATTGTGTTTTCGATTCACAATCGATATATATATATATATATATATATATATATATATATATATATATATATATATATATATATATATCCCATTGATTTTTATATAGCGACGTGATTCTTGTTTAAGATTGACGATTACTCAAATACCTGAAAAATAATTTCAGGAATTTTCGAAATTCGCCACCTAAGGAGGTGAAAAGGGGTGAAAAATGGTGAAAATTGTTTTCAATTAATTGTAGATATATCTTGAACCCAGGGAGCTAATGTTGTATTTTTCACGTCCACGAGACACCAATAAAGTATTCTAAAACGTGATTCAAGGGTTTTTAGAAATTTACTCTCAAAGGTGATGAAAAGACCTTGAATGGGTTTTAGATAAATCCTCAATATCTATCGAACCCATCGATATATACAATTAATTTTTGCTTCAGGATGATGATTACAGAAATGATCGCAAAACGGTTATAAGATTTTTCGAAATTCGATTTTTCAGTACTGTGCAGGGGTGAAACATGTTTTTATTTTTTTATTTTTATTTTTGTGAATGAACTAATTTTGTCCGACTAAACGGGCTAGCGATGTGATTTACACTTAAATTGGATACTTATACAAATGTCTAAGATGTGAATTTAAAATATTTCCAAATTCGACGCCCAAAAGGGTGAAAAAGCACAAAATTTGTATTCCATCACCCCACGGCATCTATCTAACCAGCAGCGATACTGAGGTGTTGCTCGCGTCAGAGTGGTGCTTATGTAAGTTTTAAAAAATATATATGTAAATTTTTTACTTTATAATATAACATGATTATTAAGAATAAAACTAAGTTGGTAACATTCAAGGCAGACGATCCGAAAAGCAAGAACGAGCAGCGAGAAATAACCTATACAGAAGTTTCACCCTACAGTAACCTATCGAGACGTGGTGTTCTACAAACTATGTGAGCCCAGGACACAAATATTTTATTTCTTTAATTAACTTTTAATTTTATGAATTATTTCGATTAAAGTAAATATTATCAGTTACGAATAATACTCACAAGCAAAGCCGCGGGGGACTGCTAGTATTATATAAAGGTAATTGCAATACTAGTGTATTCCTCATTTTTAAGCAGTAACCATAACTATATTGGATCATATACTATTAAAATAAAATGGATGGTGTCATGCATCAACCAGCTATGAGCCAAATATTAGTTGTAAATACCAATATGTTTAAAGATTCTTAGCTTTGAGCAGTTCTTACGAGAAGTAGGCCTATTTTAGTCTTATAAAGGAAATATTTTGAACACGCTACAGGACCAGAATATAATAAGACAGTTTTAAAACTGAAAACGTTTTCATCTGTATTACGCAACACAATCGATTGGCTCATAGCTGGTTTATGCATAACGTCGTCCAAATAGTAACAGTGAAAAATAGAAAGGAAATAATGTTATATGTCTTGAATTCTCCAGTGCATTAATGTTCGGTAAATGCCAAACATTTCTTCCCAAACAGTAAAAACTCACAGAATAGTAAAAACATCCTGAATAGAAATTAGCTTTTCATGAAACTGTTTCAACTGTTCTATATAGTAAATAATTAAAGGAGTTAACTAAAATAAAAAATTTATTTCCTTGGTAATTTTCAATTAATACGTGCTTAACTAATAAGACCCATTACTTCCCAAATGGTAAACGTATCTAGACAATCTACTGTTGCAGGTAGGGACACTTGATAGCCGCAAAGATAATTTTGCTACTTGTTACAATGCCTTTACGTTCACATATGCAGCGCTGTTTCGTGCTTAGTGATTGGATGTTTTAAGTCTTAAACGTTTTAATTCTACCAGAGATTGAGTGAGAGAAATTTTGGTCAGCGGTTAACATCGAGGTTTGAGCGCTGGTGATGGGTGACATCAGGTGAGAATATGGAGCGGTGCCGAAACGATAAGTGTGGGAGAAACAGGAGGTGCCCCGAGAAAACCCGCCGACCAACGGCATCGTCCGGCACGATTCCCACATTTGATAATCCGTGGACCTACCCTGCGGCGAGACGAACCTGGATCGCCTTGGTGGACGGCGAGTGGTCGGACCATTCGGCCACTACGGCCCCCAATTCTACCAGCAGATCACCGTCACATTGTGACGCAATAACCTTATTCTGGTAGGTACAGGCAAACGAGAGACGTTTCCACAAAACAACACGCTGGGAATAACCACGAAGCAGAGGGGAGGTTGCACAAATTAAGCCCTTAAACAAATGGGCGCAATTTTTTTCTCGAAAATCAGTAGCTTCTACTAATAGGACAATAAAAATATTAATAAATGAAAAATCAAATTATCGCGCAATTTCTGTGAGGATTATCTTTGCATATGTACCACAGGGCGAGGAAAAAATTATGTGTCTAGCAGTACACCTTCCGTGCATTACCTGTTTGTATAACTCGTAACAGCTAACATTTACATTAATTGGAAGAACTCTCTGTACGCCATATTAGTAGTTCAGTCATCAACTAATAACTAAGGTGCAGGTTAAGCTTACTCTGCAGCAAGGTGAGTAGCTGTAGCTGTCTATGTCAAAAGTATTTCTAAGTCTATCCCTGACATCTTTCTAACGACTGCGCCAGGCGTTATTTATAGTCATAGGTAGGGACAGGAATTTTCGCGAAAAAAATGTTGTGCCACATTGTTTCAATGCCTTACGTGCACACCTGCAACTCTGCCACATAGTTATTGGCTGTGTGTATGTGTGTAGATACGTCACTCGTTTGACTGTGCCAATCAGAACAAGGTTAACTGCGACACCACACGTCTGTGGTTCGAGGGTAAAAACCCAATACTCTGAGAATTTAAAATATCCAATCACTGACAACGAAGCAGGTCTGCAGGTGTGCTCGTAATGCATTGAAACAAAATGGTGCAAAAGTTTTTTTTTGCGAAAACTTCCTGTCTCTAGTCATAGCTAGAGACAGGAAAATGTCGCGAATTCAATGACCCGCAGGCTAGACTCTATTGTACTATGCATACTCAAGCCCTGTCTATTCGTTCATTGTCTGCTGTTCCACCCGGTAGCAGCTAGTTGACTTATGGCCGGGGCTTGAGTACGCAGTAGGACAGCTGATTCTAACACGCAGGTAATTGAATTAGTGACATTTTCCTGTCCCTAGACGTAGCAAAACAGATCTTCAATACAAGATATTAATAGGATAGTATAAGTTGTATACGTGGTATGATGACCGATTTACCTCGAGCACAACCTTTGATGTTGGGGCCGCGGTGGTCGAAGGATCAGACTTCTCGCCTCCCGCCAAGGCAATCCGGGTTCGATTCCCGGCGGGGTTGGTCCCCGGAATTTTTGTATGTGGGAATCGTGCCGGACGACGCCGCTGGTCGGCGGGTTTTCTCGGGGATCTCCCGTTTCCTTTCATTCCGGCACCGCTCCATACACACCTCATGTCATCCGTCACCAGCGCTGAAGACCTCGATGTTAAGCGCTGACCAAATATCTCTCACTCACAACCTTTTATGGCCGTGGCTTCAATACATAACAGTCTGCTTTAAAAGGTTTACAAACTAAGTTTTCCATTTGGTATTTGAGTTATTTTATCCTGTAGAAACACGCATCAATTTAATTGTAATATTTACGTAAACATTATTCTACAGCAAACAGACACTCGATATCTCAGTTCGTTATAGAGATATCGTGGAGTAACCGGAAAAAATGCCTTTTCAGCCCTTTAGGGATTTTAATTTCGAAAATCTTAACATTACATCTAAAACGTTTGTGTACAAGTATCCAATTGAGGTGAAAATCACGACGACAACCGACTGAGCCTCAGTTAAATTGTCGATACAATTTAAAAACATGTTTAGATCCTTCACATCCCTAACAGTTCGAATTGAAAAAATTCAATAATTTTATGGACATTTACGTAATTATAATAATGAAGAGAAAAACAACCGTATCCCGACGGAGTCGATAGCTATCAAGGATTTATATAAAACACAGTCCATGTCTTTTCACTTCCTTAAGGGGTAGGTTTGCGAAGAAAAAAACTTTATTCCTACTTAAGAATAATGTATAGGTTTCACATTGAAGTGGAAACCGTGCCGACAGTTCGTTGGATTCGAGATATAGCGACGATTCATTGTAAACACTTTTCACCCCATTTCATTACTTTTCACTCCCTTAAGTTTAGGGTTACAAAAAATCATAAAATAACTTCAAGTATTTAAGTAGGCTGAGCGTTATTCTTTAGCTAAAATATCGTAGCTACATAAAAGTTCAGTGGGTTCGGTATATGTCGCTTATGAATCTAAATCATACTTCACAATGTTTCACTTCTTCTTGGTGGAATTTGGAAAAATTCTGAAATATAACTGTGGGAATTTAAGTAAGCAACTACCTGAAGCAAATAACACTTCGTTATCTCTACTGGTTCAATATGTATGTATATACAGGAATAATATAGAACATATTTAATGACATTTCACCCCTTAACGTGCTGCATTTCGAAAACCCGAGAACTCTAGTCCCAGACCTTTGCATAATTTTATCAAATAGAAGTGAAAATCATAACGAAAGCCTATGCGGTTCGTTCTGTACAAACGATTAATAAATAAACACATTTTCACCTTTTACCCCTTTTTGGGTTGAATTTCGAACAATCCTGAAATTGTTTCACTGATATTTACGTAGTCGCCATTTCTAAGCAAAATGTAACTAATTTCTCTTAGGGTTCATTAGATATAGATAATTAATCGTAATCTATAACACGCTTCACTAACTTTTCACCCCCTTAGAGAAAAAATGTCGAAATTATCCCTTCTTACTGTTCGGAGATGATCTAAGCGGATCCTAGAAAAATTTCAGTTTCTAGGTCCAGCGGTTCCGGTTGCAGTTCGATATGTCAGCCAGTCAGATAGTGAACATTTTATATGCTTATAATTGTAGGTATTTTAAAGCTTATTGAAACATTAACACTTAACGATATTATATATACTCCAGCTTCAAAAAATATTAGAGCAAAGAGAAGAAACACACACTTCTTACGTCGCCTCTGGCACACAAGAACCCTCTTGCGCAGCTTGTACGGATGGAAATAAAATCATATTTATTTCACTTTACACGACTATCGAGAAAATAATTATCCTCGGAGTACACCTGACAAGTACGTGTATATTTTACTGGCGAGTGGAGTTCTCCGAGCGTCTTCCCCTGTAGAACTTATAGGTGGACCAACATTTTATTGGACTAGAGATTCCAAATCAAAGTATTAAATTACCAAAAAAAAAATTAATGGAAACTGATAAACTAAAGTACGCTGGTATTAAGACACACAAATGGATCTCACCGAAGTCAACATTGACCCACTGGCAACTACAATAACCACATACAGGCAAAGGATTTCATAACATCTCGCCACTTATTTTAATTTACTGCGGGTGGGTAACGTTATCAAGCTAGCCATTTTCTTATCACTAGGCGTAATTCTTAAATAGTCGTCACTTCTTCACCTTAGAAGCATGAATACTGTCCTGATTTTCTGTGGGTCATACACATATCACCTTAGTAAAATTTGCGAGAAAGCTTGCTAGATCTAAGTAAATATTAGTTGCTCATACGAACACAGTATTTTTGTATAAATGAGTAGATGAAGTGGTACTTATTTTCTCTTTTCAACAACTAACTATTCATGTTGAACTGAACATGTTTGTACATAACATAACCGACATAAATTGCTTAAACAAATAATTAAATCTTGTAAGATTTAAGTAGGTCCAAAAGTTATTTTATATTTTTAAATTAAATTACGAATTTACAATTAGTAGATGTTGTAGATAAACAAAAATATCTCAACATAAGCGGAAATGCAGTGAAAGTAATACACTGCAGTCCAAACATATTTAATTATGTTAAATTTAACTGTTCCGAAAATAATTTCTGACTTTAAACGCGTGTAATGTTATTGTCGTTTATTTTATCCCTAATATTAATTTAATTTTTTGTTCTGGTAATAGTCGTGTCCAGAGGTAACCAGAAATTTCGTGCCAGTGTAACATTTTTATGTGTTTTAATTAAGCCTTGTACAGAAGTAAGGAATGATGTACTCTAGCGGCCAAGAAAATGCTTACTTTCCTCTCGTTATTAACTAAAATATCACATTTAAAGACCTAGGTCCTTTGGTGTGCGGCAGTTTTATTTTATCTTTTATCTGCGCGTCCTTGTAATCGTCGTTCTTTGCAACGGCATTCCATTACCTTTGGCATATTTAATGCTCGCTTCCTTACGACACTGCTCAGACAGTTCCTTCTGCAGTCGTATATTTTGTCCCTTGCAGAGTATATTTCTATTTTCTCATTTCCTCCTATTCTTCATATTTCCTTTCCTTCGCAAAGGTGGGCTCGCACCTACTAAATTACTCCTTCAATGACTCGGAATTGTTTCAATCATGTAGTCTTATGACACGACTGAATATTAACGAATCGTTTCCTGACCCAAACTATTTTAGCAGATTTAAATTTTAGAGTAAAAACTGTTACGTAGACGCGATTTCTTTACTTTTGCAATAATATATTGATTGCTTTAGGCTACTATTTCCTATGTCTGTGTTATCACAAACGTTAATTTACTGTAGCGGTGTTAATGAATTAATACAGTATATATTATACTGACTTATATTTCTATGCAGAAAATTCACGCAGAAATCAATATTAGCTTTGTTATTTATAGAAAGTTTTTTACTCTTACCCTAGTACTAATTTTATTAAAATTAACTTAGTTTTTAATTGCTAAACTAAATGCAGTAAGAATCCAGCATAGTTACAAGCATTCGCTTAGTTAAAATTTATTTTATGACATAACCGTTTATTAACCTTCTTTCCGAAGGATAAAAAGTAGGTTTATGAGATCACCTTCATGTCTGTGTGTGTGTGTGTGTCCGTGCGTATGTCCCCCTAAACATTTTTGAACCAGTGGACCGAATTTAAATCAAACCTTGTGCACATATAGTACTCAGCAATCTGACTTGACTGTTATATTTTTCGTTTACGCCCTTTTCATACTTTCAAAATAGCGAAAATTTTAAGGTTTTTTATATAAAACTGGGACCATATTTTAGAATTTCGTCAAACATGGCACACTACTTCATTCAAAGCTGACTTGACTTAGTGTATTTCGTTCATCCTGTGTTTATAATTTTAAAAATGACGGCCATTTTTACATTTTTATAATAATATTACATATCTTAGGACTTTTTTTCTGAATTTCATCAAACTTGGTACACGTATACTACATACTAAGTTCAGGGGCGTTATTTGGGGCCACAGGGGGGGGGGCAAATGCCCTCCCCTGGATATATATTTTATGTGTAGAGATGATGGTATATCGCGAAAATTTTTTTGCACCAACATAGCCTTGAAACCACGGACACACCGTAGCTGTCTGCAGACCAGTAACAGGCATAAAATATTACAACAGCGGGATTCTTATTGGCTTAGTCAAATTGGGGCAACAGCTCCACGTACAAGCGAAAGCCTGTTATCTTTTCATAAGCTGAGCGTATGTTGAAGTCTAGCAAATAGTTAAGTTTTCCCGCGATAAACCATCATCTCTATTTATGTGTATAAATATATTTTTTGTATTTTTAAATTTAAATAATGCTAACTTAAGCACATAACACTGAAGTTTTATTATTAAAGTATCTAATTTAAACATGCTTAATTAATAAAAAAAGGTCACTGTCGCCGGAAAACAAAATCATGCCTCTCCCCCCCCCCCTAGAAAAACCTGTAATGACGCCCCTGACTAAGCTAACATGACTTTTGTGTATTTCGTTAATCTTTTGGTAATGTTTTGAAATTTCTGGCAATATTTTATTTTTATAATAAAAAGTCGTCTCAGAATTTTTTAAAAATTATTTTAATCAAACTGGGTACAGGTATATATTGCATAGTAAGATGACTTATGTGTTGCGTATTTCGTTTATCATATGTCTTAATTAATATTATTATTCAATATTCCTAGATGTACGTAAAAGATTTTAACATTCAGGGTTAATTTGTACCTACTTTTAGGAAAGTAGGTTTATTAGTTATGCTGGTAACTTCTGTTTCGTACGCATTTTCAGATTGCAGTGTTGAATGTCAGCTGATAATCGCATTGGTATTATCTGTTGACGATTGCCCACTGTACAAGGAAGGTACAAAAACGCACTTAGTCGTACGCTTTGAAAATTCACTACAGAATGTTTGCGTGTATTCTTAAGAATTTGTGTTACGAACTGGTTTACAAACGTACTACGGACGTTTCGAAAATGTGGTTTTGAAAGTAGGGATATACTTGTCTGCAGTTAAAATTTAGGAATATAACGCTAGCTGAATTTTTAATAATTGCTAAGTTATAGGAAATGACAATCACTTCAATAAAATGTGAAATGTGCTTCAATACTGTCCCTTTCTACAGTAATCCTGGCTATCAATTTAATTTATCTTGTTGATGTTGGCCAGTTTACTGTAGCGTTTGCTGTAATGCTGCCGGTTTATTTAAGTCAATAGGAAGCGTTATTAATTAACACTTTTTAAACTGTTACTTATTTCCTTGTCTGGCAGATAAAAATTACGCATCGATCTGTAGGAGTTCCTCATATTGTTCATGATGACTAAAGACGGGAACGTATACCCTGAAAAGTCGCATTTGTCGTCGAAATAAGTCTACTATTATAGTCTGAGTTATATAAATTGTTGTTTTAACTTGTCTACAACAATCTCTGTTCATTGCTGACGCCATATTTATGCATTTTGTTTGGACCTTGTCTCTGTTTTTTTGTCCACTGGCTACATTCCTAGTTCGGAATTAACTGTATGTTTGTTGACTACTGCCGTTCTTGGTGTGTTTATTAAATATTTTGCTGATCAATTTTTCGTGATAAGTTCTTTTATGTAACAGTGGGTTTTGTTTCTCAGCAACATTAGATAACAGTGACGTATATATAGGACTATGAACTTTTCGCGAAAATAATGCTGTCCCAATTTGTTCAGTGTCTTACGCTCAGTTCTGTAGTTCTGATTCACAGTCGGTGATTGGATGTTTTAACTCTTACATATATCTTGGGGTTCTACCCACAAATCACAAATGTCTGATATTACACTAACCTTACTGTGATTGGACAGTTCAATGAAAGGCGACACTTCACAAGACACACTACCAATAACAATGAAACACAGCTGCAGATGTGTACGTAAGGCACTGAAACAAACTGGGGCTGAATTATTTTCGTGAAAAGTTCACGTCCATACACATACGCAACAAAAGTCACCAGTTCATAAAACAAACTCATTGAAAATATGTTTCAAAGATCACATATTGACCTGTTCGTAAAATGTAATAAATGAACTAATTAAATGGGTTGTTCATGTTAATCTGGACTGCATGCGTGAACTACATTGAATAAATCACTTAATTTAATTATCACACCACGAACTTAATTTAGTTAGAATCGGTGTTTTATGTTTCCTGAGATCATATTACTTGAATAATACAGGGAAAATTATATACAAATGTTCGATAGGATGTAAAAATAATTTTAGTTTATCATGTTCCGCAAATTTTGAATTTCGATCTTGATACTGATAGTTATTTATAAAAATTTATGCACACTATCACAAAGGTACAAAGAAAAAATTCCTTAACAACGTTTCCTTCCGGAGGAAGAATGTTAAAAATAATAATGACGCTATTTTGAGAAATATAAATTTTGCTTGGATCTAGTGATTTTTGGTGAAAATAATTGTGCAATATTTTGTATCAATGCATAACACCTACATCTACAGCTCTACTTCGTGGCTATTGGCAGAGTGTAGTCGTGAAGAGAAGTAGTTAGAGACAATTATTTTTGGAGAAAAGAATTATGCAACACTTTGTTTCAGTGCCTCACGTTCACATCTGCAGCTCTGGTACGTAGTTATTGGCAGCGTGCATTCGTGTAGAGGAGTCACTCATTTGACTGAGCCAATGAGAATAACGTCACTACGACAACACACGTCTGCGATCTGCGGGTAGATACAAAATATGTTGACAGTTATAAACAGCCAATCACTGACCATGAAGCAGAGCTGCAGATGTGCACGCGAGGCACTGAAACTAAATGTTGCATAATTCTTTTCATAAAAATCACCTGCACTATTGTTAGAGCCCGGAAAATTTCGCGGATTCTAGGCCTGTATGTTAGAATGCACTGTTCTGTGTACACACAAGCCCCGACCATTTGTCCACTGGAACAACGTAGAATGAACGAATAGACGGGACTTGAATGTGCATAGGACTGTAAAGAAAAAAAATTGTGAAACCTTTTCTTTCACTTTAATAAAGGATGAGATAATATAGGAAAAGCCAACCAATATCTCTATTACTAGAGCTACTGACCAAATGGAAACCAAACGCCTGTAGAAGTCATAAGAAGTATATTTAAACAGAATTAATATGATAGGAAAAATAATGACTTCTACAGACAAGTCAGGCAACTAGATAAATAAATAAGCAGGAATTATGATAGTGTGTGAATTTTCAAAATGATATTTTTCTACCGTGACCAAGGTGTTTAACTCGGGTACGAACCTGACCATCAATTAACTCACAAACCCGGGTTCTACTTGGTTTTCTATGTTCTAGATGTTTCCATTTTTCTGTTTGTTCCCGGAACAACTTATAAACTTCTAAACTCATTGCTAGCTCAAGTTTGGAAATCTCAGGTCGATATTAGGTTTTGTTCATTTGAAGTGAATCACACCCGTTGCGATATAAGAAGAATTTTGAAGTCGTTCTGACTAATCAACAAAATTTTCGGGAACTTGACACGACGGCGTAGTTTGGGTGGGTCTTACCGAGGATGTCTTGCAGTAGGTCTGGACGGTTGTCTCTAGATCATCCCTCGATACTCATTCGACCACATCCTTCTCGTCCTGGGGTGGCGACCACGTACTCCCGAAGCTCGTAAGACTATCGCAACCTCTTCGTCCTCAGATGAAGCTCTCGTTCCCCTCGTTCATCGAATAGTGGACCCGTCGAACCGTAGACTTCGGAGACCTGGACAGCAACGAACACGAAGTGGACTATGGAATGGCCTGATCCACGGGCTCTTCTTTACAATTCCCTGGAAAGTCCTTCTTCGGCGTTGACATCATGTATGACTTTCCAATGAAATTCTCCTGGTATTAGTCGTAGAAGCAAAGTGAGACCTTTCTGACGACGCGCATGAACAATTTAGCGTCTCGTCGAAGAAATCCTCAGGTCTTCTTGACTATACGTCTGTTCGGCATCATGAACGGGAACGTTCCTTTTTTTCCATGAAATTTTCTCAATCCTTCTTCAACCAAACTACTTCTCTTGTTTTAACGTCGCAACACCCATTCCAATCAATACTTTCCTCGTAGCTTACCCCGGGTTTGTTCGCAAATATGATCAGATCAGGTTGTAATCCGTGATACAAAACAAAATATTCCTAGCATAGATATAAAAGCTGTAGAAGTCATTAAAGTCTCAAAACCACAATACCTTATACATTCAATACATAGACAATTAAAACTTACATTCTTCCTGGCACGTGGGAACTATGGTCATAGAATAGTAAATACCTAGGTTCATTGACAAATAAATTGAAATTTATGCGCATCTGTAACATTGGACAAAATGCTATGTTACAGGACAATGGATTCTACCATGCAGGTCAATGAATCCGCGAAATTTTCAGGGCCCTAACTGTACTTCATTCGCCGAGGTGTGAGAGTTGTAGTTTGTAAACAAGAGTGCGTGATACTGGTATAAACTGTAAAGGGTGTACAAGCTACTTAACAGCGCGCGCTGCTGCAGTGTGACGGGAGTTAAATTCGTGACTGGTCAAGCGAGTGTTTGTGTTGTTTCCTGATAGCGTTTTAATCAGACAGAAACGTCATTTGTAAATGTGTTTCACTGTTACAGTCGAACGTAAGTAAACACATGTACGCGCAACTAGGGCTGTTATGTACTGTTATTCACTTATCGATCGTAGATCGTGATATATACACTGTATGTTCGGTATAGTAATTATATATACAACACGCGCTACATGAATGATATCAATACATCTAAACTTCGCATAATCTATGAAATGGTTAGTGTCTATGTATCTTATGTGACGGCTTTGTTAAAAGTATGGTGTAAATATAGTTAATGTGAACGAATGTATTCAAAATATTATTTTACGGGTTCCATAACACCACCTGCACAAAACCGATGGTTTGATAATAACGAGGGTTTTGATATTGTTAATGAACGTCTATTACTTAATTACATCGATCAGTATCGTATATATTATCGAGAATCTTTATGCACCAAACATCGAAAATATCAGTTTCGAGAATTATAAATATAACTAAATATGTAACACCCCTAATGTCAATTTCTCGGTGTTCTTCATACCTTTCTCATTCACACTCGTAGGTTCCCACGACATTACGTGTTTATACTCGCCTAAATACCACCGATTCGTGCACGGTATTCTACGCTCAATACCTGTATGCCACTACACGTGGCGAGCATTCCCGACACCCCTGATTACAAGTTGCAATCACGTGAACACTACGTGTTTTCATTAACAGTCCTTACCTTCGATCACGTGCATGTGCTTCGCGCGATCTCACTTGAACACGAATAGGCTGTAATTATGCGTTAGAAACTTGCGTTAGGAAACACCTAGTTCGTTCCCTCCAACGCGTATCGAATCCTTGCGGAGATTTGTTGTGCATCTAGCAGCCGATGGAAGTTTGTGGACACGTGAGCTTGAGATATTTTAAGCATTTGTTTATCTCTTGATTTAGACTTTATCACCCGCATGTTTTGCCGTCATACTATAATGCCTCCAATATAGGCCTATCTATTTAGACTTTCTTACAAGACAACGAGAGATCCCTGAGAAAACCCGCCGACCAACCACATCGTCCGGCACGATTCCCGCATGCGAAAATCCGGGGACCGATCCCGCCAGGAATCGAACCCGCATCGCCTGGTGCACATTACTTGAGTCTCGACTGCTGTTGCCTGTATACATTTCTTTAGTTTTCGATACAAATGAACGCACTCACACGCACAGACATTGTCCATATATTTGGAGTAAATGTCTCCGTCTGTAAGAGCATGTCGTTCCATCATGACGGAGTGCCATCACATTTCAGCATCGCTGATCGCAAAGCCATTCGCAGAATCAACCGCTGCGGATTCACGTCCAGATAGTGATAAGCGTGCCTTCAGTGGTATAAACAACGACATGTTACCAAGAAAAATAAAGTTTGTTATTGAGTTCACCACAATACCAGTTTGTTGTGTAGATTAGCCTAGTCGTTTCCGCTTATATAATGAATTGTGTGGTCACGAGTTTTGACATTTTGAGTAAAGTGATTTGATTGTGAGTTCATAATAAGTTTATACTAATTTCATTCAAGTACTTCATTTAAATTATTGTAATTTGCCACCAACCATTGTTTCATACCAGCCATTACAAAGTTATCGTAAAGCCCTATGATGTTTTTAAAGCCGTATTACCAATCATTCTGTTGGCTCAATACCGGTAGGACGTGACACGCAACATTTCCTCTGTTAAAAGGTTTCATTGCAACTTGGTAACATTGTGTGTCATATGCAAATGCGTTTCTCACAAGCCACACGTAGCAATTCAGTTTAAATGTAGTCAGTAACAATAGAAAACCGCGAAAATCTTTTGTGCCAACGTATTTTTCTAAACACCACAGCGCCATAAATTATTGGGTGATGACTACCTGACACAGATGCATAGTATTATAAAGCTAACCTCTTCAATAGGCATAAGTCATTGTGAGCCAATGCCACTAAGTAGCAGAAAACCCCGCAGTTAAACAAAAATTCAAAACAAGTAAACACCCTTTTAATTAGTTATGAACTAACACATAATATACATACAATGCCGGCTAGGAATACAGTTCTTTTCAGATAGACGTCACATAAAGTTGTGTATGGAAAGAAATTCGCGATTCCAATGTCTTGCATGTTAGAATACACTGTCCTGCTGCGTGAACTCAAGCCCTGACAATCCGTCTATTAGCTTCTACTCGCTGGAACAGCAGACAATGAATCGGCAGACGGGACGTGAATGTTTATAGGACAACGAATTTTGGCATGTATGTCATCTCATCTCGCGAATTTTTCTTGTCCCTTCTGGAAATGTTTTCCTTCATGGATGATATTGCTTGACAGGAATTAGTTTCTACGACATACACTCATGCACTCCCATTGCACAGTTCTTTCAAAGACCACACGATATTGCTGATCTTCTCAGAGATGGTTAGTTGGAGGACATGTAGGAAGATGTGTTTATCAAGCGTCGGCTGTTGCGAGCTCGCTCAGAAGACTTACGGGTGTTCAGATGCGATAAAATCATAATTTTATATTTTCATGCAATATTGTTAGTTTTGTACACGATACTTGTCAGTACATTTTAACTCTTTCAAATCAATTTTAGCTGTCATAGTTTTCTCATAACGAGGTGTCAAAGACAAAATTTGCTTGTTACGCTGCCATGCAAAAAGTGAAAACCAACTGACCTTGTTAAACAAAATAATTCACTGTGAACTTACTTCCCATGAGATATGCAATAAAACACAAAATAAAACCACAACGTTGTATTTAGAATTTAAAAAAACGCAAATGTACAGAAAATATGTTGCAAATTCAGAAACTTCTTTAAAAATACAAAACCAGTTTGCGGGATTTTTTCAAATGTTTTATTACGTAGTCCATAATATGTTATTTCACTGTGAATTATTTCAGGAACGTAAGTCAATAGGTTTTCACTATATGCATAGCAGCAGAACATGCAAATTTTGACTTTGACTCGCCGTTATGAGTGAACTACGCCAGCTAAAATTGTTTCATTAAATGAAACTGTACTCACAAGTATCGTCTACAAAACTAACACTATTTCATATAAATATGAAATCATGACTTTTACGCACTTGAACACCCTTAACTCCCTTGAGCATGTATATGCTGTATTATCATTGAGTCAATATGAAATACGTGTGCAACAGTACAGAAAGTTCAGGGAGACCATTTATCGAACCAGAGGACACTTACTGCAGTGTTCGTGTATGTGTTTGTACTATACTACTGACGACTATAGGAACGGAAATTTCAAGGAGTCAACTGAGGTGAAGTTGGATTTCTAACTCGAGTAAATGTGAGTTAATATTTTTTACTAGGTAATTGTTATAGACTGAAAAAAAAATTCGCGCGTTCACTGACCTGTAAGCTAGCCTCCAAGAATATATGTGCACTCAAGGGGAGGTAGCTTCTCATTGGCTGCTCGATGACACGTTGCTACCTCATGACTGGACCTGCATTTACTTGCTACTTTAATACTTGCTTAACGCCCTCTAGGAGGTGTTAAATAAGTCAAGTGCCAATTGCGAAAATGATACGGACTTTCAGTTTGAATTCTAGCCTGTGCCCAAATGAAAACGCGAATTTTTCAGGTTTCTAGTAATTTAACAGCAATCAGCTAATGAGTAGAGACATTCAAAATTCGCGTTATAATTTGGCGACATACTAAACATCACTTTCCTATACATAACAGAGCTTAATCTGCGATTCAGTTAACCACGAACTTTTATGTGTTGTCATTTACGTGTGTTACGTCTTTACAGCCGACAGCAAGCAAGTAGCTATAGGCTAGTAAGAACAGGACTGAGGAGTCCGGCTGGATAATCGTTCAGCTCGCGAAATTTCTGGGTCTCTACTGATCAGTAGAGACGGGAAAATTCGCGTGTTCACTGACATGCAGGCTAGCCTACAAGAATATGTGCGAACTGAAGCAGACAGCAGATGCTAATTAGCTTCTTGCGTTTAAAGTGATATAAGTCTTTTTTAGTTACAATTTTATTATTGGCTCAATGACTTCCAGGAGTTGTCAAATAAATCAATGACCAATTGCGAAAGTGATACAAACTTACAGTTGTTGATGTTCTAACTTGCGCCCAAATGAAATCGCGAATTTTTCAGGTCTCTACTGATCATACATCCCGTCATACTGATGACTACAGCCATGATTTTGTCACGAAAAGATTTCTGCCCCACTGCAGTTCTGCTTCGAGGTTACTGGCAGCGTGTCTTTGTAATACGACGTCTCTCATATGACTGTGTCAATGACAATGAGGTTTTTGCGACACCACGTGACTGTGATTTGCGGATAGAACCACAAGACGCGTGAGTGTCAAAACATCCAATCACTGACTGTGAAGCAAAACTGCAGGCGTGCACGTGAGTCACTGAAACTAACTGCGGCAAAACACTTTTCACCAAAAAATCGTGACCCTACTGATGACATATCGCCTGACACTGCTAACGTATTCCTTCCCTTGTCCATAACGAGAATGTCCTTCTTTTCGTGTCTAATTGAAACATACTATAATTTTCTAAATACTTTTGTTACAACTCCTGACTAATTTTAACAGCCCCCTTAAAAATAAATTGATTGCATATGTATTGCAAACAACTTGTGTTTGTTTTTGCTAAGTGTAAATTGTTTAAAGTTATGTATCTGCCCATTTTCTGTCTTCCTATATAATTTCAGTAGCTTACAAGTTTATTAGCGGAGTATAAGCAATTGTATTAAATAAGGTAACTTTATTATGTCAAGTACATGTCTTCTTTTTATTTTGGAGAAAAGGAAGACAAATTGTCGTCATGAGCTTCTTGTACTTGAAGTCAAGCTTAAATAGTTATAATTTTACATGGTTACAATTACTACGGAGTATTGTAGTTAGAATATTTTAAAACTTCAGTAAATAACCTGAAGGTGGTATTTATCTTATTTTACAGGAGAAAACGCGCAAGTTTGAAAACGAAATAAATTAAACTGAAATATATATGTATATACTGTCTAGTATACTTAAACATCATTAGGCTTAGACAACATTGCTGTAAAATCCCATTAATGATGTAGTAACACAGTATTGGAATAGCGTGACCTAATTAATTTTCTTTAGATTTTAGTGTGACTAAATCATATTAAATTACTAAAAATCAGATACAATATAATTTGCCAACAGCAAACGTTTTTAGATTATAAGTTTATTACTTACTTATGTAATGGAAGTGAACTAACATACAAAAAACTTTACGTGCACTTATGCGAAGCGAGAAGGAAACAGCAGGATAATATTTTTAATGATATGATTCTACGTCTGGTCTATAGCTTGGGTCATTAGAGACGATTATGCACGATATACAAGGTATCACCCAAGGACATTGTTAATAGACAATCCTAGCATTTACCTGGGAAGTAACGGGCATCCGAAATCAGGATGGCCCAACATGGGACCGAACATTGGCTCTTCCGAGTACGAGTCCAGCATTTTAGCGTTGCGCCATGACGCTCGATAGGTTTCGGACAAAAGTACTACGACTTTAGTTAGGCATTTTATCACATCATAATAACGTTGATCACAAAGAATTATCTTCTGAATAAAGTATTATTCATCCTCTAGAGCTACGGTGACCAGTGTGTCTGCAATTATTAGTTTTTTTTAAAACTCATTTAAACAAAACTTGTTTTTTAAATTATAACGGATTTATTTCGGCGATGTGATACAAGAGGATGTGTAAAGCAACGTGGAATATATTGCCAACGGTTTTTAGTTCTAAGTTGTACATACAAATAAGTACTAAAACAGAGTGTTTACGACTTCTCTGAGCGTCTCTGGAAGGTCGTGAAAAATCTCTCGTTAAACCCATGCGACCAGAAATAAAAGGGATAGCTGTATTCCGTGATGTTTCGATTTATTTCCAGAGAGAGCATAGAGTAAACGAAAGGGGCGAGGGAGAAAGCTTTTATTTTCCTCCCGTTTCTGTTGCGCGACGCCTGGCGCCGAGGCGGCTCCATTGTACGAGAGGGGGGGGGGTGGAGAGGCACTCGCGGGCCGTCTGCCGGAAACTGCCGATCGCCGGCGAAGGCAGCCGAGCGCAGTGCGCGCGCGTGCTGGTGCCCGCGTCGCCAAGGATCGCTCCGCGCTGCCGTTATTTTTTTGTGTTGCCGTCCCTCCTTGAGCGCCGTCGCGAAAAGGGGCCGAAGGGAGGCAGGTGGACGCTCGCGTCAGTGCGGATGAGGCCTTGCGTGCGAGCGCACGCACCCGGGGTAGCGGTGACGCACTTGTGGATCAGGTCGCGCGGCGTCCTTGCCAGCCCCATTCGACCGTCGACCGCGTGTCTCTCTCGCCTACCGTTCCGTTATTGCCTGCAAGAACTAAGCTCGTGCCGGGAAGTGCGACATACAGTCGTCGTCGCTCGCCCACGTTTATAAAAAGTGCGAGAAACTGTTGTTGCAGTGTGTTGACGACCAACTTCGACTGCCCACCGTCGCCAACTGAAGTTAGCCACGACGGCTGAAATTAAAGCCAAGGTCTCTCCAGTCGCAAAGGTTAGTCCCTTCAGCCGTATTTCCTTAAAAATTTTCTGATGGCGTGTTGGTTACTCACATTACGGTGTATAGTCGATACAAACACTTCTCTTGTTTGCTCTTTGTTTAGGTAATAGGTAGGCAGTCTCAAACATAATGCAATTTGTTGACCCGCTATGGCGGGATAACACAGTTTTCCTTCTTGCTTACCGTGTCTGCTGTTAACTACCCGTGGTCATATCCCCAATATTTAAAAACTGTAATTTATCACACAAAAATAAGTAACTTAATGCTGAAAATATAACCGTGGTTTTCCAATATTATACATAAAGAACTTTCTCTTTTTCCTTCTTTAGCGTCTATTCGTTCGGTTGTCACACGTCATGTCAGCATGTAAATTTTTAAATTTTTTTATTTCTGTCAAAATTAATTATTAAAATAATGACATTGTTTCAGTGGAAAAGGCGTGCGTAATAATTATCCTATCTGCTACATTTATTGTAATCAGGTTATTAATTTCGTTGCCTGTATGACATAATTATTTTCGTAGTGTTTATCCGACCTTGAAATGCTACATAAACATTGCAATTAATGACGTAGCTTTCATAGGTTTGTAGTCTTCCGAAATTTTACTATATGAGCTCAATTCGATACAAGATAGAGATGCTGGTTGGTACATATATTTTTCATTGCACCAATTAAGTTGCTTTTAGATAAAATAATTACTGTCAAGTTAATCATCCCAAAACTATAATGCGTTAATACTACTCACGCACATTAGCTTTCTGAATGACACCATCATACAGTTTTATACATTGTTACTTTTACCTTGTAATGCCGCGCTATTTTTTTTTTTAGCAAGTTGAGAAAAATGATGTTCTCCACAACGTACGCTGTTTATGTGTGTGTAGAATCTTTCATAATAAATTTCACACTAGGTATAAATAATAGGCTTGCAGTAAAATATTACGCTTTTGTGCGAGTGGGTAGTTAAGGCTAGAAATTGTTTGTGTATAAAGTGATTTTCTTCCACGGTTTGTTACACGAAGTGACGCGTCTTTAACTGCATGATATATTGTGTCTGAAAAATTTCAAATGTTTGCACTCTTACAATATTTATTTTTAGTTAAACGTTTTCAGGTGTATAATTTTAAAACCACCGCGTCGATGTTTAATCTTTGGAAATTTAGATAATTTTTTCATAAATCTTCAAAACGACGTAGAGTAAACTCAAACTTTAATGCAATTTATACTGGTATTGTTAAAGCTGTTTTCATTGTAAACAACTTCATGTTAACTGACACCAAAGAACACAAATCAATCGACCGTGTAAGTAACTGTGTACTTATATAATTCGTCTTAGTATAAATCGTTTTAGGGGCCTAATTAATAACGCATGCATTAAAAGTAGACGTGTCTGCAAATAGTTTCACATATTTTAGTTTAAAGGTTTTCACGAAAACAGTTTTTCTTGCTCAAACGCTTTATTTGCGGGAAGTCGGTAATTATTATTATTATTATTATTATTATTATTTAACAGAATATGATATGAACAAAATAATAAAACTTTTGTAGAACGTTGTTAGCTTACTGTGAAAATAAGTGCGTGCATTAACTCGCCACTGGTAAATTTCGAAGAGCCAAGTAGCCTACTAAATCTTCGTTGATTTGTTAGGGTAATATATCTTCTGAGCAGTGCTTTTGTTTCTTGTTTAGAGATAACGATTAAAATGTTATTCAAACACCTAAGTTCGGTGTGACAATGACTTATGCATTTAATTTCTAAATACGGACGTACTGTGCATTTTGGCTGGTATTACAAGCTTTTTAGATTCAGATATTTGAAACGAATTATACTTTATATCGATAAACTGTGTCTAGTTAATGTAAACATTATTGATATATACGCGTCTAGAATAATGTAATTAGCAAATTACGTTTTTTTTTTTATCTTGAGCGTTTCAGTGGAATGTGCAGATTTAGTAGCAGGCTTTCTGAATGTTATCGTTAGAAATATTTTGAAACGTGTTAATGGCTATTTACTAATTTTTTTATGTGGTACTTGAGTGATTTACGTGAACTATTCCGTAGTAGATCCTAATGATTGACCTGAAGTGCGCCTATAAGTGAGTACGTATAGGCCTACAAGCACACACTGTCTCAATGCAAGCTATTTTTTCCGTGCAAATAAATAGAGAAAATTTGGTCGTGCAATACGTGTAGTGTTTTATATTATGGACAATGAATTGTTAGTAACAATTGGGCCTATATGAATTTGCAATAGTAACACACAAATGTTTGTAACAGTAACACAGTTTATAAGTAGTGGGTAGAGACCTGAAAAATTCGCATTTTATTTTGGTCGCAAGCTAGAATTCAAGCAACTCTAAGTTCGTGCTACTTTCGCAATTGGCCCGTGACTTATTTGACACTTCCTGGAAGTCGCTTAGCCAATAGCACAGAAGCAACTATATCACTGCGTCATCGAGCAGCCAGTGAGCAGATAATGTCTGCTTGAATACACACATGTTCTTGGAGGCTAGCCTACACGTCAGTGAACGCGCGAATTTTTTCAGTTTCTAGTAATAGGTAGAGACACTGGAAAATCGCGGGAATAGTTGAGTATTTGCTAGGCTCCAACATGCTGTACATAACACTGAATGTTTCGTATCGACATTGGCTGTGGTTTATTTGAAGCACTGTTTCTCTATTCAACAAACCCAGTTAGAACGATACAGCTTGAACACACAGCGTGTGTGATTTGCCAGAAAACTGTTCATACGTGTCATGGTTAATATACTACAGTTTATTGGAGACTATCTTAAACATTTTCGCGATTTTCCAGTGTCTCTAGTAATAGGACATGAAATAAAACGCACTAAGGATCGCGAAAGCTTTAAATTTGCTAAGGTATTAGACTGATATATCGGATATTAAATGGAACATTGGTCTGTAATATTACTCTCGAAACTTTCATGTAACCATGTAAATCTAAGTTAGTTCCAACAACCAGACTGGTTTCTTGTCCATTTTGAACATAACTATAGTATTTCAGCTTGTATTCAACGACCACGATCGGGACCTGACAGCACGTGGGTTGTAAGGCCGACTATTGCTGGCCTCATCGCCTCTAAGTGCCAGATGGTCAACGTATGCCTGTCTTACTCTCGAGGACTACTTCTGACCCTACTAACATTTAGTTCCCGTCAGTTCATATATTTCAGCCATTTGTATATATACACTCGGCCAAGTTATTCGACAATCACCCTAGTGTATGCATATAAATACTCTTAAAACGTATTTTTTAAGACTGCAATAAATAAAATTTGTTAGGAATTAGAGACAGAACAGATGGTTTACCGCGGGAAAACTTGACTGTTTACTGTAATTCAACACGTGTTCAGCTTACCAGAATATTTCTGGCTTTAGCTTGTACTAAGAGCTATTACCCTATTTGACTGAGCCAATAAGAATCCCTATTGGCTATTGAACTATCTTATTCATGTTATTGGTCTGCAGACAGCTACGTTGTGTCAGAAGTATATCACCTAATCAATAATCATGTATGTTGCAAGAAATTACAGCGTTTTCAAGTGTATGTTTGTATATTTTTGCGATATACCGTCATCTCTAGTTGCAGCTTGTAGAAGAGACCTTAAAGAGAACTCACGTTGTAAATGCACTATACTTTCTGTTCAAGTCAAACTTCAACAATGCATCGAATTGAGCTAAAACGTTTCAAGAGTAGTGTGTACCGGCTTAAAATTTCCTGGTTTGACGCGTGGGAACAGCAGAGCGATAAAGAGCCAGAATATTACGCTAGACGAGAAACATTTCGCGTCTATTCAGAGCGCACTAAACTGACAAGCAAGAAGGTTTTCGTTGTAGTCTTTTTCCCACGGGACTTTAAGTGACGGCCCTAAAGTTTCATTTCTGGATAGTATGAAATAAAGTTCAACGCATTCATCTCGTTTGGCACTTTAAATTCAAGTGGTACTTTCGGAATTACAACGGTCCAAAAATCCCGTATAGCCATTTCCAAATGTCCGAAAATCATGTTTCCAACAAACGTGCTGAATTTGTATGGTAATAGATGCGTAGTTGGAAGTGTGTGTGATTTTCACAGATAAACGTTCGTAAGTTAAGCGGTTTGGCGTGAAAATAATACGCGTAACACGCTAGAACACCGCCCATGTACCAGGCGAGGATATCCCTTAAGGGGCCCGCCTACCAAAGCCGCCGAGCAGTGAGCAGAGCTTCGGCCGCCACAAGATTATTATAAAACCGTTCAACGTGCGTGAGTGACACCTGCAAAGGAAAAGCATTTAAAGAACATTTTACTTGTGTAAAGTTGTCTCAGGTCTTCCACTCGTCACTAAAACTTATTTTATTGCGGTAAAAAATGGGTAATATTAGGGTCCTTTTTAGGTATAAAAAACTTGGTACAGTTTATTTATACTAATTTAGGCAAGTACAGTACACCTTTATGTTTGACGCAATCACATAAAACGATAGGGTCACCACTGAATGATACATAGAGGCTTGTTTTCGGCGAGAAGACTGCCAGCCAGTTCAGTTACCTGCGCTTAGAGGCTAGGATGTGGCGTGATGTGCGTGCCACGTCGCCCTGGGTGCTCCCATCCTTCTAGGCCTCGGACGCGCAAAATACGTCGACCTAAGCGGGCCCCTTAAGAAGTTAACTATAAACGTTTACACTCAAAGTAACACTGGTTTACAATTGTACATATTTTGGTTTATAAAAATCATAAAAGCATTTTGTTGTTTAAACGTTTTTTTACGTAAAGTCGGAAAAATTACTTTTATATGCCGATAGTTGCTTATTATGCTGTGAACCAAATAATGTTAGTTAAAAATTACTAAGTTGAATGAGAAGATAAATTCGTGTGTTAACTCGCCATCGGTAAACTTTGAAGTGCCAAGCTCCGCATGCCTGGCTCGGGCTGAGGTTAATTCTACTACAGGCGAGACAGTTCAATGTTAAAAGTTTGGCGCACGCAACATTTCTGCCGCTTGAACGCTGGTAACCATAGGAGGACGTGTGAACTGACCAATCACAGGGCTTTGGTGAATTTTAGGTTACACGAAGTTGACCATTTAAACCAAAATTGGTTTCCTTTTACTATAATATTAAATTAAATTATGTATATCTTTGCTAAGCCTAGTCAAATTTAGTTTTTCTATGTTATCGCTTTTCATTAGACGTGTTAACGATAGCAGCGAAATTAGCCGCAGCATTGTTTCGTGTGCCCAAATTTGCCGTAAGAAGACACATTTTATTTCTAACCTGTGCAGAACTAAACTCACTCGGGCACATGCAGTTACACCGAGCTACTTACACGTTGCACTACTGCGCACAGCCACGTTCGCAGCGTTCTCCCCGCCTTGCCAGCCTTCCCACTCATTGTGTTCGCGGGCTCGACTTACTTCGTCCTTGCGACACGCTCGTTATCGTAGGCGATCACTCGAGAGTTCCCAGCAGTACGCGTCCGGACGTCCGGTCCGTGTCGTGGGGATTGTGCCGCCCCGTACCACTTCCCTGGTTAGTTCAAGGTCACGCGACCACTTCCCAGACCCTCGCTGCTTCCCTCCCACTTCGTCTCATAATAGTTTTCCTTCCGCTAATGTTGCTCGGCACATCACGATATGTTTGTATGGAGTACTGTTCAAGGACTATAAGTTTAGCCTGAATTTTTTTTTCACAATGATTATGTAGGTTTTGCAGACTTTCATCTCAAAGTTAAAAAAATGTGTGTTTTTTTTAACATAGTCATTGCAAAAACTATTTTTTTTACGGAATAAGGTAATTTATACTGTACTGTTCTATTCTTAAAGCTCGAAAAATAAAACACTCGCAGTACTCAAATAAACATTAATTAAGAATAACGTAGGCCTACTTGTAGAAAATTAATTGCCATTGTTAAGCACTTATAGTAAAACTAACATCTTTGCAACTAAATTGCTGGTAACTTACTAATAATTAAAATTTAAATATAGGGTTGTTACCTTTAATAAGCTGTATGCTGGCATGACGCAGTAACTTTGAAATACTGTAAATTAAAATTGTGAGGTAGTTGCACGGACGTCATTACAAATTTCCGCCATTAACTAAAGATAATTACGAACGTTCCCTAGTAGTGAATATAATCATTTTTCTTTTGGCCAACTGTTGGCAGAAGCTGCCAACGTTCGCTAGTATGATCGTGTACTTTTGCTGGAATGGTTGTTAATCAGGTCATGTCAGTAAATATGTTTGTAGTTATACTGAACTAATTTTAATGTGGGCAACTCAGTTTAAAAAGACTGACATATTTCAGTATACGGTCCACAAGCAGACGTAGCAAACTAACCCACAAGCGTCTGATTATAATAGGAATGCTTGTGGTTAATGTGTAGGTGATTTCATTATGCATCATGTATGCCACATGTGGCCTCGGGTGCATGCCGAATGTTTACTGCCTGGGGGCTGCTTATCTAGTTCAGATTTGCAAAAGTGGGCCAGTTGATGTTTGCTACTTGGATTCTTCCTTTAAACGTAATACCAGTTAGAATAAAATTAATTTTCAGTATCTCTCGTACATTCATACCGAAATATGTTGTTCATGTTAGGCAGTTTATTATTTTTGTGTAAAATTATTGTGGATCCGAAGAAATATCTTTCCGGAAGATTTATTTTTAGATTAAAGTTTATCCAAATTAAAATGTTTAATTAAAACGGATAAGTAAATTTTAAAACATTTTTAATCACGTGTTCATGCCATAGTATTAAAGCATTTACTTCGTTTACAAAATTCATAATTCTGAGGTTTGTTATTTTGGTTACTGTAATGTTACTTATATTTTTCTTCAAACGTAATTTCATACAAGCTTGAGTTATTAATCTGTACAATTTTGCTTTCGTACCCGGATACAAATATCTACTTACGAAGTTTTCTTTACATTTGTGTAAAATTACACGTAACACAAGTTTTATTTTTCTTGTTTAGAGAATTACGCATGTTGTATCTATTAATTTCTAGTAACATGGTGTTACTTAATGACTGCAGTGTACTTATAACTACTCCGCGTAACACTTTTAGGATACATAAAGACATGGGAACGTATTTGTAGTTGTACTCTAACGTACAAGTAATTACGAAAGTACACACTAACTATCTGGACTGATGTCATGACGTCTTTGTTTTCCAAATTAGGTACACGTAAATCAAGCTTAGGCACAATATTTCTACCGTTCCCATTGTGTTCTAATGTGATTACGTGGGTGACATACAGAGCCAGGGTATTACAGTAATATTACGTCACGTAATAGCTTTACCTCCTACACAAATTTTGTAAGTACTTCACTTTACTCCGTGCAAAAGTTGTTAGGCCTACATACATATTAAAGGGCATAACATGCTGCGACAGGGCATTACTGTTTCGTGTTTACAACCGTACTTAATTGTTATTAGTTAATTGGCTTGTTAAAACTTAATTATTTCAAACAAGAGTCCTATACAATTTACAATTTTGCCAGTTTATTATTCTTAATAAACTCACTCTGGAAAAGTGTTTCACGTTGACTATCAAAATATTTGGAAACTCAGTTGTTCTTGTAAAACTTATGTATTAAAGATCTGTTGAACAAATACATTTTATGTGTGTTTATTTTGAGAAAAAATTGTGTAGCCTACGCATCAGGGTTCGAACCGCGCACTTAAATCCTAGTCTAAGAGTAAAATATCACATTGCTATTAATGTTTACATATTCAGTTTACAATTACTGTTCAATATAATTGAAAACTTTTGCACCACGTGATTAAATATGAGTTGGACCTATTCCCACCAGCCAAATATGTAGCAGAGGATGTGGTTTGTATTTCACTTTATTATAATGTCTGACAAACTCGTGATTTTGACAAATTACAAAGTTTTCCTTAGTTTTTTTACGTGGAAAATCCTTGTAATTTTAAAAACAAATAACTTTACAAGGGAAATCTTCGTAATTTTTTAAAGGTTTGAAAAAGTACAAAGTAACTTAATTCTTTTAATGTTTACAAAATGAAACTCACAAGTGTTTAACACTCAATCCAAACTAGTTAGCTGTAAATAACCTACATTTAGTCAGTGAAGTGATCCTAATAACTTATTCAACACAGAAAAATCACTGGTATGTAGCTTACAGTTTCGTCATTGTATTGTTAGAAACGTTATCAATCTAATAAAACTAGTATTTTTTATATGGCCTGCATTTTTGTAAATGTATTGTCCGTTAGGGGTGGGCGAATATGAAAATTTCATTTCGAAGCGAATTCGAAGCGAATATGTTGAAATATTCACGAATTCGAATCGAATATCGAATCGAATATCAAGTAAATTGAATTTTTTAACAAATATACAATGCAAAATAATTTACACTGTTAGGAACTTACCTTGAAGGCTAATTATAAGTTGGGAAAAAAATGAGAGTTTTGTAGTGATTTGCAAAAAAAAATGTTTTTAGTGGAATTATTATATGTAATTGCTGAGGATGTTGTTTTAGATGATTCTGTAGGGTTGTAGTGGCACATAAAAGAATCCCAAATAAATTCAGTTGGCTTTATAAAACTTAACACACCCTAAAATCGTATTTTTTTAAATTGATTTATGAAGTACCTGTTGGAATTGTTGAATATTTTCTTCCATGTTTTGGATGTAGCTTTATTACCGCTGACACTTTTAGTAAAAAAATAACGAAATACTGCTCATGGATTTTTTGCCAGGTGGCCCAGTATTCAGACCTGAAGTGCTTGGCTCCATTAGTTGATTTTAGAAAATTGCCAAAATAATTTTCCTGGTTATCTTCTTCTACGTAGTGACATTCGTTACTTTGTATTCACGAGGCGCTTATGGAAACCTACCTGGAATATTCCTGTTGGGTAGCATAGGTCACGTTATCCTTTTGTGCTGGTATAATATACTTAATGTATCATTAAAATTGCGTACAAGTAATAACAATTTATTCCATACCTGAATTACGTACTCTGGCAATATTTTTACTTGATAAACTGCTCCAGACTTATTTTTCAATAAAAATAATACGATCCGACATAGTATTTTCCGTGAGCATGCATTCAAACCGCCTTATAATATATTTTCTATTATTTACACATGCGGGAGTGTTTGTTTACGTTTTACGCGCGTTTTCCTATGTATCGCCTGCTTGCTGCTCTACACTGCTTCAATCAACGCATGACGTTTTCGACCGATTTACTCTCTATCGAGTGGATCCGAAGTAGTTTCCGTAAGTGCGTACTGATATCGTCTGAATACCGCATCTCTGAACGTGGTCGCAATATGGCCATGGTCATTACGAGATCGACACACTTCACTTGCGAAAATGTCAGTGGGCCAGCAGCATTACATTTGTTTTTAACTGATCCGCCTCTCGTGTTGCGTAAATTTAAATTATTACTTTGAAGTGCATAAATAATTATGCACTGCACCGGTCCGTTTTCTCAGTGCATGTGCTATGACACGGTGGCTGTTGGCTGCATGGTTGGCTGTATAGCTTGCGACTGAGGCCACTCGAAATGGCGCACTTGATGTAAACATGTAAACCATAGACACGGCCTAGGCTATTGTTTCCTTTCTAATTATGTCTTGCATCGCATTGAGTGCAATTTCTCGACCATTTAGTTAAAAAATATTCGGCTGCGTAATCTACAATAATCACTGTAAGTTGTATTTAGGCACAAATTGATATAGCAGATGTTGTTGCTACAAAAATTAGCAGCGTTTAACGAAAGTTTCGAAGATTAAACATCTCGGGCTCTAAACAAAAATTATTTAAAGATGTGGTTTTCCTATTGTTTGAATGAAATTAGTTGTTGGCGGTTTAGTTTCGGCCGTTTTGGTTGCTTTGTATGTATGCTATTAAGGTTATGTTTTCATGTTCCACTAGTCAATGTGTGTGGTTAGTTTCAAATAAAATCTTTGAACGTTTATAATAACGTAAATTCGACGCCATCTTCAAGTTTTGGCCAAATAACAACAATTTTTAAGATGACTTATAACCACCAGAAAATTGTAGTAATATTTTCGAAGTTCGAAGTAAAAGTTTTATTTCGAATATGATATCGAATAATGAAAATATTCGATTCGGCTTCGAAATTTCGAAGCTTCGCCCACCCCTATTGTCCGTAACAGCCAAATCAAACCAAACGTGTCTATGATACGTGTCCTGCTTTTTTGTCAATATGTTGTTCGTAATAAACTTATTGGTCCAAAGATGTCCAGTGTACCAAATTTAATGTCACGTACCGCGTGAGTGTTCTAATTAAAAATAAATTACGTGAATAGTGAAAACTAATTGACCAATAAATGCGTTCAATTTAATATAGATATAAAATATTCTACCGTAATTAAGCATAAAATAAAGTCGTCGTTGCAGAACGAAGATAGCTTATAGACAATAAATAAGTAAAATACATTAGAGGGTAAAATACAGGTTGTAAGGATAACTGCTATGAATTACGCACGTTTAGGTATCGGAGATGGAATTTGGTAGCTGAAGTTTTGACAAGCAACCCGACCCGGAAATATTAACCTATGATACTCCAGTGTATTTGACTGAAGGTTCTCCTTGCAAGAGTTCTTGCTGAATCGGTAATTATTCAGCACAAAGTAGACATTATTGCGTGTACATGTAAACACGCGTCGGAGGTAAACTTATAGCAACGAACATCAGAATCGCCAACTTTGAGCAGCCCTTGCTATTTCCCCGTATGATGATGGAGTCAGAATAATGCGACAGAAGCTATGCGATAGACGCGAGGCGGCACGGGAATTCTCGTTATTACGAACACTTCTTCCTCTGCTCTGCAGCACGACAAATACAAAATAAATGTATGTGTGTATGTATGTATGTGTATATATATATATATATATATATATATATATATATATATATATATATATATATATATATATATAGTTTCTTCCAACTACGTATTAACCTTTCCTACGACAGCCACGGATGTTTACAGTAATTCAAATTTTGTTTTTCTGTTTATTTGTAATGTATTGTACATACCCACTGGCATTCCCATATGTGAAAGTAAAGTTACAATTACAGATTGGCTTTAAAAAATTACGATTTGCTTATTATAAGAAACATAAGTCTCGTAAAATAAATAAATGCAATTTACTACAAATTCACCAGTTTCATCAACATGGTCACAAAAATAAATTCCGTTCATCAGCTTCGACGGGTGTGTGATGCAAATAAAATAGAAAGCCTTTTTATATCCTGTATTCGCACCGCGTCACTTATTTTGTCGCGTTGGCGCTGATTGGTTGACAAGTTTTGTTATATTCGCGTTGCTCCCTTCGCGTCGTGTCCATCATGCTATTCTAATTCCAACATGAAGTGAGAGTACTTGCGTGTCAATAATTATTTTCGTCATATCCATCTAACATTGCAACGGAAAATTTCCAGGCAGGAGCTGCGTATCCTATAGAAACTACGTTTGACCTACTAAGTTCTCTCTCCAATGTCTAGTCGTAATTGTTATACGTCCTGTAATTTGTACAGTGCACAGGGTTCCCTAGATAGGCTGCGTTTGTGTGTGAGGCAGGAGAGATAAGGTTGCGGCTGACAGACTTCTGTAATGTATTATCGCCTCTCCGTGCAAGCCACTCAGACGGCGTGTAGTGCTTCACTATTATCCTTTTCCCTATGGGACTTTCAGCGGTGACCACATTATTTTATTTGTGGGCAGCATAGTTCAAAGTGTAACGCTTGTTTCTGTAGTTGTGTTTTTCGAATCCGGTTGTTATTTTTCCAGATTCGGCAGTCTGGAAATGCCATTTTTATTTTTTTTCATTTTGAGGGGTTCCGAAATAATGTTTCTAATTAACGTGCCGAATTTTTAAAACTGTAGCGACATAGTTTGAAGTGTGTGTGCTTTTCATATATACACAAATACAATGCACGTTAAATATTTTCGTCAAAAAAGAATGTTTCTACCTCGCTGCAACGCATTTGAAGCGCATGTAGAGAGTCCCATTAAGGATGCCGCCTACCCGCGCGTGAGAGGCTCAAAAGCAACGTCGGGGCAATAAGGTCGACCTTAAAGCGCGCATAAAATGCCGCGTCGCCTCAACGAGCCAACCGCTGAACTAGCGCGCAAGGTTCCCGTCGAACGGTTTTTACTATGGGACATTAAGCGGCGACCACAATTTTATTCGTGAAAAGTTTGCATTTAAGTTCAGTGCAGGTCGCAACCTTAGTTTCACATACACCCGGTTAGTACATTATGAAGTACGACTGTCTGAAAAGGCCGTTTTTAGCCACGTGGGAGGACTTAGAAACAGTGTTTTTAATGAGCGTGGCATCTTAACAATGTAGTTCCAACCTTGTCTAAAGTTTGTTTTCTTTTCGTACGTTGGCACAATGAGCACACGTGGAATATTTTTGTAGATAAAACCTGTTTACGAATACACGGCAACGCATTTGAAGCGTGGGGTAGGCGGCCGACTTTACGTAGCTATTCGTAGAAAAGACGAAGCCATTGTAACTGTTGTTACCGCCGACTTAATTTACGCTTTGTCCTTAACATCCGGGAGCGTAACTGCTTGATGTAAACAAACACGTTACAAACTAGACGGTCTTGTTAACTGGATCTGTGCTGGCGTGTGTATCATTGCGAAATGAAATGCATGTCATTCACAAGCTTTTTATTGCTGTTATCACCTAATCTTGCCAACAACGCATCTGTACCATCGTAGATGAGCCGACTTCTAAAGGCTCTTCACTATGAAGTGTGTACTTTAAAGATCGTCTTGTCAAGAATAAAGTAGTATTTAAAGAATACATTTTATTTTTTACTTCAGACGTAAGCTTTTGAATATGTTTAACTCTGTACACTGTGTTTGTTAATTATATTGCTATGTTTATAATTAAAACATTCGGATATAAACAAATAATTAACCGAAATAAAACTGCTTTATAAGTGCTTTCTTCACAGTGCCTAGCTATACTGAACTCAAGTACCCGTCTATTGGTTCGTTGTCTGCTGTTCCAGTGAGAAGCAGATAGTAGACAGTCGTGGGCATCATGTCGGAAGGATAGGCCTGTATCAGTCGTAATAAGACCTATACAACTCATGGTTCATACGCAGTTCTGGTATAATGCCCCCGAAATACTCTAACATGCTGGTCATTGAATTCGTTAAATGTTTCTTTCTCTAACTATAATGTGTTTAATTTTTTGATCATGTAGCACACCAGTATCATGTTACAGGTAGTAGTAACCGTTTTAATTTAAGACGCCCGCCTGCCTGCCTTGTAACCAGCGTTGCAGCGTTCTAGCAGAACGCTTTTATCTAAGAAACTACTGAACGTGTATCTAATGTGTTGATTTACGAAAAGAACAAAAACTTGAAACGACTTCAGAATAGTAGTTTTAAAACATCACGTTTATTAGAAAGACCATTCCAGAGCGCCTCAAAATGACTAAAAAAACTGCTTTTTCAATCTTTTATATCTAAACAACTACTGAAGGGATTCTTGTGAAACTACAATAGAGAGGTGTATTGGACTTTACTTAAAACTTTCCACCAAAACAAATATGGGGTCACCACTGATAGTGTCAGTCAGGCGAGTGTCTTGCGATACCACTGCACGCCGTTTCAGTGTCTTGCGGTAGAGGTGATTCCGCGCCAGATGAGCCGGTCAACATCACCCTTGACGCCCTGCCTCGCTCACACTAACACACGGCCACCAGGCGGGCGCCTTAATGAAGCAATGAAAGCTTGATTCAAACACAAGCAATGGAAAAAAATTGAATTAAAAGTTGTACTAGAAATATAAGTGTATTTTTAATGAAAATTTTTGCTATTTCTTTATGCGAAGGACCTGCACATAAGTATGCAGGACTCTTCCTTCCACAACATCTAATTATTTATTGCAATTGTTTATTTGGACGTTTTACACATCCTCGAACAGCACAAAGCCATGGTAGATGAACACAGGGGGAAATGGAGAAGGATTCGGTCAGGGCCTGTTTATGGCACCATTCCAGCATTCGTATGATGTGATCGGAAATCCCTGGAAAACCGAAATCAGGATGTCCGGAGTTGGGGATCGAACCCGGGTCCTTCCGAATGCGAAGCGTGTGATATGCCTCTGATCCACCAAGCTCGGGGCTAATGTGCTTGAACAAGTAGGACGCACATGCGTATATGCTATGAAGCAGGCGCTCAATGCTGTTCCCTCCAGCAAATATGCGACGTTGTAATCACTTACTGAGACTCGCGTTTGGGAGTACGTGAGTTCGGTTACCTGTCCGACATTTCTGATTCTCGTTCTCTAATTGTTTTCGAAACAAACTTCACTCTAGTCAAGGCGTGGTGCCATGCTATAGTTGGTTGGCTATAACATGAGCATCTTTGTAGACTATCTTCCTTAAAATAATCATTTCAAAATATTATTTTGTAACCTCAGATGTTAGCTTGTAAATACTGTACAGCGTTTGCACTTTGATTTATGCTTTTTTAATGTCGGTTATTTAATTATGCGTGCACTGAATGAATAGTGTTTTTTTGTAGTTTCCATGCCATTGTCGCTGTTTTAGCAATGTATTTTTCCTACAAGCATTTGCAAAGGCGTAACAACATTTTGGCATTCCATGCTCTAAATGTTAATGTACTACACTCTTTTACATTGCTAGATCATAAATAACTTTCGTAAAATTTAGCATTCTTTGGCAGTTAATAAATAACCAAAATCTTTTTTCTTCCAACAGACGTCTGACATGCGTTTGCTGGAAACCTTGCAGCGGAAAAAATATTGATTGTGCACCATTCCCCTTAACAAAAGTAAAGTAACTATATAAATTCTTTACTTCCAGTGTGGAGTGTGAATTCTTTCCCTGGTTGCTTAAACGAATGTTTTGTTTTATACGTAAGGCCATAAACTTTTCGCGAAAAGAATTTTGCATTAGTTTGTTTCAGTTCCTTATGTGCACAGCTACAGATCTGCTTATTTAACTGTGTGTTATTTGCAGGCAGAACACCAAGACACCTGAGAGTTAAAACAGCCAATCACTGACTATGAATCATAATTGCAGATGTGCACATAAGGCACTGAAACACACTGGGGCAAAATTATTTTCGCGAAAGTTCATGGCCCTATTTATATGGCAACGAAGTTCATTTCTAAATGGTATTCATATTTTCTATTGGATATTTGTTATTTAAGAGCAGACAAAAACACTATTCCTTAATTATTCTTGGGGCCGCGGTAGACGAATGGTCAGACAATTCGCCTTCCACCAAGGCGATCCGGGTTCGATTCCCGGCGGGGTCGGTCCCCGAATTTTCGCATGTGGGCATCGTGCCGGACGATGCCGTTTATCGTCGGGTTTTCTCAGGGTCTCCCGTTTCCCCCGCCCTTTCTTTCCGGCACTGCTCCACACTCACCTCATGTCACTCATCACCAGCGCTAAAGACCTCGGTGTTGAGCGCTGACCAAAATCTCTCACTTACTTGATTATTTTTTAATAGTTACTATTTTGGTGTTTACACGATGATGGGCTTAGGAGTTAGAGGTATTGTCCGAAAGTATGTTATTACCTCATTGGAAAGATGTGTGTTATGCTCACTTTACACGTTCACCATTGAGGATGAGTGTCAGTCAAATCAGTGGGTAGGCCTATAGTGGGAGGGTAGTTGCCGTGTCTGTAAACAACTCGACTCTCTTCACTTGTTTGGTGTACTTGAGTGTGGGAACAAATTATGGGTCGCTCTTTGAATGAAGTAATTTTTGTTACGCTTGCCTCAATTGACGACTTGGCCAGTAGCATTTGCGCACTGAATCGTGGGCAGAAACAGTTGATTTTGCGTAAAAGGTGCCGCAAAACATATATGGTTCTATATGTTAAAGCGTTTATATTAACTAACACATTTGATACACTCGGAGTGTAATTTATCATATAAGAGTAATAAACAAAGGTCAATCTAAATAAATTGTGTCACTGTTAACAAGAGAGAATAATTTGTTGCATATTTCTAATGATACATTCAGTTATAATACTAGGCAGTATTTTCAGCAGATCAAGGCAGTTTGTTGTTTCATACTGTAATAAACGCAACAAATCAATAGAAACGCTACTTAACAATGAGTTCGCTGACAGAATTTTCTCCCGTCATAATGCAAGTTTCCATACAGAAATAGTGCACAGGCGTTAAATACTGCAAAACTTACAATATATTCATTTTTTAAGTACGTCTTTGATCTCGCAATGTATGCATGTTTTATATTCTATAGCACACGTACCATAAGTATAGAGACCAGAAAAATTCGCCGGTCCACTGACATGTAGGCTAGCCTCCAAGAACATGTGTGTATTCAAGCAGACATTATCTGCTCACTGGCTGCTCGATGACGCAGTGATATAGTTGCTTCTGTACTATTGGCTAAGCAACTTACAGCAAGTGTCAAATAAATCACGGGCCAATTGCGAAAGTGGCATAAACTTACAGTTGCTGGAATTATAGCTTGGAGCCAAAAGAAAACGCTAATTTTTCTGGTCTCTAACCATAAGTAAAGCCTGCGTGCTAGTTTAGTTCCCGTCATGCCCTACGACTAGAGCCAGTGATTTTTGGTGAAAAGAATTCTGCAACATTTTGTTTCAATGCCTCATGTGCACATCTGTAGCGCTTCTTCATGGTCAGTGATTGGTTATTTTTAACTGTCAACGTCTTGGTGATATACTCGCAAATCACAGACGTGTGGTGTCGCAGTAACATTATTCTCATAGGCACTGTCAAACGAGCCACGCTTCTGCACAAATACACTCGGCCAATAGCCACGAAGCAGCGGTGCAGATGTGAGCGTGAGGCAGTGACACAAAATGTTGTATAATTCTTTTCACCAAAAATCACCGGCTCTACCTATGACATGTGGTGAGCGTACTTTTGCTTTCCTTTTACGATTATAACAAAAAATAGGGCTGTGTTAAGAAAGCTCTTAAAATTTCCTGTAATACCAGTTACTGAAGGTAGCATCTCCAGTGATTATAACTAGCGACCTGAAAAATTCGCGTTTTCTTTTGGCCCAAAGCTATAATTCCAGTAACTTTAAATTCGTGCCGCTTTCGCAATTGGCCCCTGACTTATTTGACACTTGCTGTAAGTCGCTGAGCCAATAGCACAGAAGCAACTATATCACAGCGTCATCGAGCAGCCAGTGAGCAGATAATGTCTGCTTGAATACATAGATGTTCTTGGAGTCTAGCCTGCATGTCAGAGAACCCGCGAATTTTTCATATGTCTAATTATAACACTTACTTTTCATAGTTCTTTGCATAATCACATTTAAAAATTGCAGTTTTAGTTTAACATATGCGTACTTAAAACGTAAACTAAAATTTAAACATAATTAAGCAAGGGAAGTGTGTCAAACTTAAAATATTAGCTAAAAAGATGAAAGCAAGGAAAATATCTCCATATTTGTAAATGTGATTTTGCAAACAACTTTTGATTAGTAAATCAAAGAGTCATAACTAAAACATGATTGGGATAAGATCATTTTATCTTTCAAAATTTAAATGTCGGTGGAAAAAAAATCGTTGAAAATTATCTTTGGTGCGAAGTGAACACTGACTCTCATTGAAACAGATTAGAAACGTCTTATTGTCATAATATTCTGAATTGCACTATAATCTCACAGTCAATGGGGTAAGCGTACATAGGACAAATGCAACCGTGACTGTGAGAGGTTCCACAACGGAGATTTTATTATCTCTCTGCAAATTAGCTGAAATTACAACACTACTGAGCCTGGCAATAGTTAATCTCTCGAAAAAGCTTAAAGCTTCAATTTAAATACGGTGAGACGCAGCGGAAATTTCATATTGTATTTGAGTCATTCAACTCTTTAACGTATTCATCCAACAAACTTTATAATTCATGTTGACACACACGTCAACTCTGCGAGAAAACAGCAAGACGCCCTTGCAAAAACTGTCAAGTGGGGTGAGTGTTAATACCTCTAGGCAGATGTCACATTTTATTCCGCTTTCCATTAAAATACGATTCAATTCTGTGTCAACTTGTTTCCATAGCAAGATTTTTACATTCTACACAGTGTTTTACTATTACTCGATATAGTACCCTTTTTATAGTATATTATTTGTGGTGAAATTTGTGTAACTAATTAATACAATAGTCAAGTGTTTAATATTTTGTCCTCGATTGAATAGTATTCAAAACATCTCTGTAAAAAGCATATTTTTATTTATTGCTGTATTGGGTTTATCTAGGAGATTGTTTTCAAACAGAAAAGCTTGCCAATAAAACTTCGAATTTCATATCGGCATTCACTCTCATGACAATAAAATATTAGTGAACTTGGACAAGGAAAATATCACAACAGGTAGTGCAGCATTATCTCCTTGTTATGAATTATTTGCAATTTTCCTACGTTGTTAATGGAAAATAAAATTTTTTGCCATAACAACTTTTAACGGCTTCAACACCTTTCTATCATAGCACCGACGACCGAGTTTAAAGGGTAGAGAACTTAAAAACTGGCATTTTAAAGTTATGTACACCAGTGTACAGAAAGTTTCTAAAATACACTGACATACTCGACATGCCTGTTTCTGACGAGAAAAAAAGACAAAAAACATAAGCGACTTACTGCCTAAAGAGCATTCCAAGGGCGTTACGCCTTTTTGAAATATAACTACTTAATTTTACTTTTTGCAAAATTTATGTGCAAAATAACGGCAAGACTAAGATATATTATAAAATAGATGCAGTTATACTGGCTGCGTAGTGTTCAAATGTTAACAAAAAAAATTTATGGATAAACGGTCGTTTACTTTCAAATCAGATCATGGTATTTCCTGGTTGTGTAACTTCAGCGTTTATTCTGCGGCAGTGGACGTGATTACGGTAAAAATTATGCAGGCCTTTCATGTTTATTTTTATGGGCGTCTTATTAATATGCACAACAATTCTTATGAATTATTAGTACATACTTTTTATCGTATAATAAGTACAGCCACAATTTTATGGCGAAAAGATATTTGCACCATTCGGTTTGAATGCCTTATGTTGACAACTGCATATCTGATTCCTGGACAGTGATTGGACGTTTATACTGCCACTTGTCTTGAGGTTTTACTGACAAATCACAGACGCATTGAGTCACATTAGCCTCGTTGTTATCGGTGCAGTCAAATGAGGGACGTGTTTGAACAACGACACGCTGCTAATAACCGTGAAGTACAGCTGCGCCGTTGTGCACGCAAGACAATGAAACAAAATGTTGCAAAATTCTTTTCGCGACAAAATCGTAGCTCTTATAATAAGGTTTTTAATCCTTGGCCACAAATAAAATTTTTGATTGTGTTAAATTTCCAAATTCCCGTAGAACTGTGTTCATTTAAATGTTTGCCAGTCTTGCTTGCTTGCTTGCTTGTTCATACATTTTGCAAAATGTGAAACTAACAGATTATACTAAAAATATGCGTAACATCATTGGGATTCATTTTAGATGGTAAGTCGTATTATTTTGTCGTCTATTTTTTCGTGAGGAATACGCCGGTGGAATATGTGCGTGTATTTAAGAAAATTCCTGTACACACGGAAATACACTCCCCAGACAAAAGAGAAATGACGCTTAAAGTTTACTAATTGCAATGCACTTGACTACAAACAAAGATGTTGAGTTGTTTCCTTCTCGTACTGAACCATTGATACGTGAGGGATGAACGTTATATTTGAACTTGCCGAATGTCACGTGACTGCAGACAGACTACCGTTAAAGCGTACTAAATACCTGCAACAGATCATCTAGTTTCACCTCACGTCGCTGCGTTATCGACGGGGCACTCTTTAAAGCGCTTTCACTGGTCGGGAATAATTTCAGGAGGCCAACCTGAAACGTCTCTCATTGTTTGCTCGTATTGTCTGTGACTTAACAAAGAACGTCCACATTGTGATTCTGCGCACGTCCGTTGCGTCACACAGGTCGGCCTCAAGATACGAAGATACGAACTGTGAAGGATAGAAAACATCGATAAGTGAGCATAGGTACCTGCAGGGGAGGAGCTACATGCTAAACTGTATGTACAAAATTTCTGAGATAACTTCTGTTATATAATATTTTTGGTAAATGTAGCAATGTTGAGTCAGAACATATTGGTGATGAATTATGAAAATCATAATAATGTTACATGTTCATCTTATATTGAACTTGTAACCATTCTTGAAAGTTAACATGTAATAACTAGAGATGATGGTATATAGCGAAAATGTTTTGAGCCAACATTCCCTTGCAAAAGTTGTAGTTCCTTGCAACATATATGATTCGGTTATATACGTCTGACACAACTTAGCTGTCTGCAGACCAATATCAGGCATCACATATTACAATATCAGGATTCTGATTGACTCAGTCAAATAGGGTAACAGCTCCAAGTATAAACTAAAGCCAGTAATCTTCTGGTAAGCTGAACGTGTGTTGAAATCCAGCAAACAGTCAAGTTTTCCCGCGATAAACCATCATCTCTAACAATAACCCTTGCAAATATTCTGAATGTTAAATTAATTAATAATATTTTACTATCATTATTTATGTCAGGCAGTTTATAGAGAATATATCCTATGTCTACAGATTATGGTTTATCACGGGAAAACTTGACTGTTTGCTATATTTCAACACACGTTCAACTTACCAGAAGATTACTGGCTTTAGTTTATACTTGGAGTTGTTACCCCAATTGACTGAGTCAAAAATAATCCCGATTTTGTAGTATTTGATGCCTGTTATTGGTTTGCAGATATCTACGTTGTTTCAGAAGTATATCACCGAATGCAAGTAACTACAATGTTTTTAAGGGCATGTTTTCGTGATATACCGTCATCTCTACTACCTATGTCTAGAGACATGCAAAATTCGCGTTATCATTTGGTAGCAGACTAAACTTCACACTCCTATACATAACAGAGCATAATCTGCGATTCAATTAGCCACGAACGTTTATATGTTCTCATTTACGTGTGTTGCGTCTTTACAGAGATTGGCCTCTCTACCTTGTAAGTATTTTCCGCGGCAAGTCACGACAATATCGGCCAGCGGGAGACGTCGAACAAGCCTATAGTCACTTGGAGTCTAGTCAGCTGTCAGATAATAACGCGAATTTTGCATGTCTCTACCTATGTCTTGTTAAAGAGAAAATTTTAATAATGAGAGATGATAGTTTATCGTGGTAAAACTTGACTGTTTGCTGAGTTTCAACGTACGTTCAGTTTATCAGCAGATTTCTGGCTTTCGCTCGAACGTGGAGCTGTTGCCCTATTTGACTGAGCCAATAAGAATCTCGATTCTGCAATGTTTGATGCCTGTTATTGGTCTGCAGGCAGCTATGTTGAGGCAGACCACACATCACCCAATCATATACGTTGCAAGAAACTACAACGTTTTCAGAAAGTATGTTGACACACAACACTTTCGCGATATTCCATCATTAAAGAAGTTGGTATATCGCAAAAATATTTTGTGCCAACATACCCTTGAAAAAGAGGTAGTTTCTTGCAACATATATGATTCGGTGATGTGCGGTCTGCCTCAACATAGCTGTCTGCAGACCAATAACAGACATAAAATATTATGATTTCGGGATTCTTATTGGTTCAGTCAAATAGGGTCACTGCTCCAAGTACAAGCTGAAGCCAGTAATCTTATGATAAGCTGAACAAGTGTTAAAATCCAGCAAACAGTCAAGTTTTCCTGCGATAAACCATCATCTCTAACCATCATCTCTATTGATAATACAAATGGAATGACTGTAATAGCTAAAAACTGAACAATACAAGAAAAATATCTAGTAGCAAGACTTTAATTATAAAATCTACGTCTGCCCGTATTCGCATATATCCGTGAACTGTTATCTTTAGACGCGACCTTTTAATTTGTTAATACCGTACTGTCAATAATAGTTTAAAATGGTGAAAATAAATAAAAACTTATTATTTATTGTGAAGGGAGAGATTTTTACGATCAAGAGCCTATGAGGGTAAATAAGATGAAAGGGACGACATAACATCCATGTCCAACCCGGGATTCGAACCCAGGATATCTCGCACCATAGACCGGCTCCTGACAACGTTACGGAGATCGGCCGAATATTCGGGACTTTGGCGCTATGTTAGAAGAGAACTTGCCAGTGAATAATTTTTCCGAAATTCTTTTCTTCTGTAATATTCGTTAAGCAATTTTACATTAGATACGGCTTGTATGAAATATTAAACTTAAACATTTGACCGACTGGGAACGCTTTTGTAGCCCTCATTGCCGAATTAAACTTCGAGGGTGCATAGTTGGTAGACAGAGAGCCCTAAATTCGAGAAAGAAGATATTCAGGACCATGCGTAGTGCCATACATAGGGAGACATTTCTTATGTTCAGTGGCCTGCATGTTAGAATTTAATTTCCTATGCATACGTATTCGTCCATTGTCTGCTGATCCAGTGAGTAACAGCTAGTTGACAAATGGTAGAGTCTAGAGTAAACACTGGGCAGTAGATTCCAACACGCGGGTCACTGTACTCGAGAAGAATTATTTTCACAATCATATTACAAACAGAATTGTGCATACCTCCTTGTGATATGATTGATGATGTAAACATAAGTTTATTGACTCAGTGTTTGAGTTAGTAGTACCTGCTTGGTGCATAGTTCCTGGACTTGACCTATTTTGCTGGCATGCAGTGCGGTAGTCTAGTTATAATTACCTCAGCTAAGAGATTTTGGTTAGAGATTAACAGTGAGGTTTTCAGCACTGGTTTACTGTGACATGACGTTAGTATGGAACAGCGCCGGAATGAAGGGATGGTATAAACGGGAGATCTCCGAGAAAATCCATCGACCAACGACATCGTCCGGCCCGATTCCCGACTGCAAAAATCTGTGTCGACCTCGCCGGGGTTCGAACCCAGATCGTTTTGATGGGAGGCGACTACACTAGCCAGCTGCGTTCCTAGAATTTATTTAAGAAGAATGTACATTTTTTTTTCTTGCAATATCGCTGTCCAGGCTCGACTTATCGTGAATACGCTCCCAATTTTCTATGTAAGTAACGTAGCTTGACTTTGCTGTTTGTGACTGATTATATTTTTGTCAGTACCGTCCAAACATGACTTAAGTGTTCCACCGCTGGTTCACATTCAACCCCCATACACACGTGTATCCAAGTCCTTGACGCAAATATAGACATACGCATTTTTTAACATATTTATTTACATTATTATTTATATTACTATCTATTATAGAGGAGAGTTTTTGGTAGTAAAATATATGCTCGTAAAACCACTATTTTCATGTCTTTCCACTATGCTAAGAACATAGTTTTCAAGCAGTTATAACTTAAAAATCTTATATCCAAATAGTTACAGAACTATCAAAACGTCTTAAAATGAACGTTTATGCAGTATTTCCAACAATAAAACGCAGTAGTCACTGATTAAATTCGCATCTCTTAGTTCGAATGATACGCTTGCAAGTCCAACCTCTTGCATGAAACAGCAGTGAGGTCCTATACGCGTGCCAGTGTCACCTTTATTGCTCCTTAGTTTATGCACTTTCAACGGGCATAATAACAATTGCGGGTGGCGCCCTTAAGTTTTTTTCAAAATTTCTTATTGACATGAAATAAAGTTTTACTATCTTAAACATTTCAACCTTAGTGAAAGTAAAATATTTTCGTAACTGTTTCTTGCATTTTGATTTTTTTAAGATTGTCTACCCATTCAATATTTACTTAACCAGCATTTTGTTAAAGTTGTATATGAATATTTTTTTCTCTTTTAGTGTGAATAACATTTGTTTAATTATTGCGGTGTAAATAAATGTTTTGAACTGTTAAGGAGCAGAAAACTTAAGTGCTCATGGGTAATTATATGAAGTTTCATTTTACGTAATTTATGTTTGATGTGCAATTTACACGAGCTTCGTGGTTACATGAGTACCGGTAACGTGAAGGCCTCTTCCCCGCGTGCCTCACTTTAAATACGTCCCTGTAGATATGTTGTTTGTTCATTCAGTGTTCAGTTTACGCTTAGACAAGACTGCACAGCACACTGTGACTGAGGAAAGTGGTATAACGTTCAACTCTTTCTTCCTTCCGTGAAAATGAGGTACCATGGCTGTTGAATCCCCCCTCCCTCGCCAACCATTTCTCCCAGCTTGCGTAAGAGACGGGTGTCCTTGTAACATTTAATGGATAGGTCCGCCTCTCTCCTGATGAAATGCATTCCTCCGTAAGTGGCAATTATGGCAATTATCACTACAATATCTACGTAACTCCAGGCCTACTGTTCTCAGACAAGAAAGTGTGAGTGTGAGATGATGGGTAGTTAAATACGTAACGGGATAATAACTCCTTAGATAAAATCGACGTTTGGGAATGGTAACACAGGGTCACTGCCCGACGAAATCAACAATGGCGAAACGCACTGCAGGGTACGTTTCAACTAAAATAAATTCTCCTCGTGTTTTGTAAACGAAACATAGTCCCCTATAAGTAACGTTTTTTAAACAAGTCGACTCCCAGATATGTTCACGTGGATTAAATACCTGATCTTATTAAATGTAATAATACAAAAATTATGGTTTGTTTTTATTAACGGCCACTGATACATATAGTGTTAAGGTTATTAAAGTTCAAAAACTATTTAATATATTTACAAATTTGTATTCATTCATACTACAGGTATTGAATTAAAATTTTTTAATGAAAGGTAATTTTTAGATCCTACTCATTATGTATGTTCGATCTTCCTCCCTCAAAACTCGTCAGGAAATCTGCACGAGAAATGAATTGAATCATTGGATATATTCGCATAATGATAAGAAACTTTTTTTTTTTTTAACTTGTTGGCGTAGAGTTATCCCTTTTTGGTACCAATGTGCGTACACGTTAATTAATGTGGCAAATGTAAACATAATCGTCCAAATGTTAAAAACGTTTGTTGGAAGACTAACTCTAACATACTTATGTTGAAATAATCTTTATAATTAAAATGGATTTAAAAAAATTAACTCTACGTTTTTTAACGCATTTTATATTCGTTATTTTATAATAGCTTTCAGTGTGCAAAATTTCGGCTTTTGAACGCTGCTTCATTTATCACTGATAATAGGTTTTCGTAGGATTTTCATATATACTGTACAAATATATTTATTTGTATATTGCTTTATGCTGGTTGTGGAATTTATGTTCATGTAGGTAATGTTTCTTGGCACAAGCAAAATATTTTATGTAAATAATGCGAATTAGTGATTGTTAGAGTGTAAATTTTAAAGAAAAGTTAATGAAATTAATTTAAAGTACAATACTTTATTTTAACTTAGGCATACCTGGCTATCTACAGTAGTAACAATTATGCAAGCCATGGGGCGGAAGACAGATATAAAAATAATATGAATTTACAGACTAACATTGTTTATTTCGACTCAGAATATGCCGAAAAATTACGTTCGTTACAAATTCTTGGTTGATTAACAGTAAATTCATCCAGGTAATTAGGTGTTAAAATGAAAACGCTAATCTATGTAGATATCTGCTGATTAACTTGTAGAATAGAATACGCTTCGAATTATTTCGGAAGTCTGCCTTAGTGTTCGAGATAGACAGTTCTGACGCCGAGAGAGTGCGAGAGAGAGGATAGAGAGAGACAGATAAAAAAAGGGGGGGGGGGGGAGCTCTCTAAAGCCCAAACAACGGTGTTTGGGGAGGATTCTTTACATAGTTTTTCAATCGGCAATCTGGATTCGCAGGCAGGCATTGTACTGGAAGTACTTGAAAACTCAATTCCCTGTGTTATCGGCCGTGAGAGGGGGACCCATCGATCGGCCTTCTTTTATTCTTGAAGCGAGGCCGGCAGCGTTCATGTTTGGAGCCATTACTTCGTTTCAGGCTACGATAATTAATGTTCCTTTTTCCTCTGTCCCTGAAGGACCGTGAATAATTCCCTACCTTCAGTCATTCAATCTCTCAGATCTCCGAGGAAGTCAATCCAAGACGTGGAAATGATGTTTCGTTAATATCAGTTCAGCGTATTTTGTAGTGCAGTTGTAAAGTCTGAATCGAAATGTTAAGGTCAATGGTTTTTATTCCTACTTATAGCCTATTTGAAGGGGTTTTATTTACACTGTAGTATTTTGTAGCCTTACCAGAAGAATGATTACTGTTGACTCCCACTCCTTGGATCATTCGGCAAATGTTATGACAAAAAGTAGTAGAACTCATTTAACGTAAATCCAACGACGACATCTCTAGAGGCGAAACCATTGACTCGTAAAATGATAGCCAGGAAAGAAGGTGCGAGTAAATGTTATGGGAACCATTCCAACATTAATGTCGAATGATTTATGCAATAACCATTAATAGCCGACCGAAAGCATCGTTCTTGGTTGTTAGAATATTTAGTATTTTCTCTGTCTAACTGTTCTTGGCTATGGATCTTACTATTAAAGTATGGATATAGCTAAAATCATGGAAATATCTACATCAGAACGGTACAAAAACAATGTACAAATGTTTTCTTCAGTGAGAATGTGTTTTAAGAGTGACCTATACAGGGTGTATATTAATTCATGATACATCGCTTGAGGGCAGGTAGTACGAGCCAAAACAAGCACTTTTTAACTATAAACCCGTAGGCGGAAATGTACCGTCTTCGTAGGGGAGCGCAATGAAAACTCAGCTTAGGCAACCCCGCCGCACACCACCTGCTGACACGCTATAGAGTGGAGTGTGCGCAGCAAGGTTCGATGTAGCGTTGCACCATGCAGGAGCATTACACTGCCCTGTTGACAGTCTGTGAAGCCCCCTTCCCCTACCCCATGTTGTGGTAAGAGGTTGAGAGTCCCGCTCTTTCACGGCCTTCGTCTGCAGGAAAACAGCAACGACACCACGTCGACCAGGAGTCAATGGTGTGTGCT